>JAAOEG020140911.1:0-11692 GCA_011763625.2 Papilio bianor | reverse complement strand
TTGCAGATGTCTATGGGCATCGGTCACTTCGCAACTTTAGCGATTTCAGGTGGCCGCTTGCTCGTTTGCCACCTAGTAATATATAATAAAAATAAAAATAAAGTATGTACAGTAAACTATACAAAATTATATACATACATTTATTTTATATGATAAAATAATATATCCTTACTTTGAAAGTTTAAAAGGCATTTCAATCCTATACTGAAATTAAATATCTATCTTAATATAATATTATAAATGCAAAAGTTAACATGGATGGATGGATGGATGTTTGTTCGAGTTTGTAGCCTAAAAGGTTCTCGATGAACTTCGGCATAGTCTGGAAGAATTGATTGACTTTTAATCCCCTAAAATAGGTACGGTTCCTAAGGTTACGTCGTTTTTGTTATTTACATATTTACTCCATATTTCCGCAATAGTTAAACATATCTTGCTGAAATTTAGCACAGATATAGAACATGGACTGGAATATTATATAGGATACTAAGATTTACTTTAATTCCGCGCAATGGGTGTCGCGGGCGACAGCTAGTACTAACATAAAGAGAAAGGATTCGATTTTTTTTGCATTGAATAGGCTTTGAAACTACTGAACCGATTACAAAAATTCTTTCGCCATTAGAAAGCTACATTATCACTGAGTAAATTAAGGTATACTTAAATATAACTAGACTAAATAATTTAAACTTTCAAGAAACATAGCATGCGGCTATAACTCACGTATAATAATCCGGTGTCGGCACCGACTAGTTAGCACTAGGTAACACTAGCCCTGAAGATGGACCCCCGATGGGTTCGAAACTAGTCGGTGCCGTCACCGAAATGTTAAACGTGAGTTATAGCCGTATTATAATTAATTTGTAAAATTATATTTTAGTAAACATAAATAAACAGCCTATTTCTGAACTCCTATGCTAAATGTTCCTTAAATTTTGCATATCCTTTCCCACCAGAGCGAAGCTGGACCATTCGCTGCATAAAATAAATATTCAACATTTAAGCTGCACAAGTTAAAGCAAAACATAAACTGAAAGAACAATAGGAGTTGCGAAGAGTTTTCTGAAACACCTCGTAAAACGGCATTAAATTCCACCTCCTTCTTGTCCATTCGTTACTAAATAATCGACAGATGTTAAATTTAACACCTTTTAAAAGTGGACGTTAAATAAAAATAAAATTTTAAAGACTAGTAACTACTTGAGTAATTTATTTAGCACCAGTTCTCTTTTTACGTTGTCGTTAAGTTCCAAAAGGGTTTTAATTAATTTTAAGAGTTTCTTAAGAAAAAAAGCATTGTACTAAACCTCAAATAACATGAAAATATTCTGTCATGTACACAAAATGTTAAAAGAATAAGAGGCCACATTAATTTGCCTACATAGCTAGGTAAAACTAACTTAGTATCTCCTCTTCCTACGTATCCCCCACTGTAAAACACTTAAACTTCTTCATGCATTTATCAGACGAAACATGAAATTTCTTTTACTTCACTGTTGTCTTCTGCATGGTTTGTATTACACCAGGCGTCTTATTTAAAACACAATACCATATACAAATTTTAAATTTGGATATGGTATTATTTTTCTATTCTTAAGAACGTATGGATTGTATAAAGTAGAATATGTATAGGAAACAAATGAATTCCGATAAACTGGTAGACATATATACCGAAAGTTTTTATAGTACAAGGTGACAAACGAGCTAGTGGTCACCGGAATTCGCCAAAATAGCGAAGCGACCGATGACCGACATCCGCATTTTCAGATGCGTTGCCTACCTTTAATCAACAGTAGAGATGACGAACAGAAAAAGATACCCGAACCTATGCATCCCATCCCATGCCAATTCCTCTTCCCCTTCCCATCCTTTGCGGTTGAAAAGAGGAAAAGGTTTAATATTAGTTCACTAGTACACACACTTATTAAACACAACCCGAAATTGTTTCCACTTCAGGCCTGTCTTATGTGTGGTCGGGAGAACGGGCGAGTTGGCCTAGAGCGAAGATGATGATGATGATCTACATACTTGCACTTATTTAGATATATCTATAAAAAGGGCACAGAGTTTATGAGAGTTATTAGGAATATAATTTAAGAATAGAAGAATAGAACAGTAGATTTTAAGGGCCGTCTACTCTCATACAGTAGTTAACGCATGAAGTTACTGTAAATTATTACTGTACTCAAGAACTTATCGCTTAAAGTTATTGTACTTAAATAAGTAATAAGCAAGTATCGTTAAGTAAGGGGTTAAGGATTCGTGAAAATACTTAGAACGCTAGTCGTAAACAGCTAAACAACGGGGATAAGGCAGCTGTACTGTAGCAGATCATAAAACAATACTAAACACTCGTATTTCTCAAGGTATTCCGAAATAATAGACGCTTAACACCGACGGTCATTAAACATCATGACTGCATAAAAACAGATATTAAAAATGTCTGCCTTAATAACGGTTTAAAAAGTATTTAAAAATACTTAATCAAAACTAACTCGCATAAGCTCTTAGACAAAATGCATTTACTCCGAAGCGAATCTATAACGAATTTCAAAAATGTATAGACATGACAATATCTTTGGATACTCGTATGTCACATGCCTGTCATGTTTCCTATACGTTTTGACGCATTTTGTCGATTCTACTAGCGATATCGTTAATTGATTGCTACAACAGTGGTAGTGCCAGCTTCAACATCTTCGCACGAATGGGTCAACCGACCACACAAAAGACGGCCGGGAAGTGGTAGTAATTCCGCGTTTCGTCTGATGAGTGTGCGTTCCGGAGGTCTAATACTAGTCCACTTCCCCTTCCCACTTTTTTCTTATACACACACTTATAAGGGAAAGATGGGAAGGGGAAGTGGAGATCACGGAGGAGGGGACGCATAGGAAGAAGAAATATTATTTTTCTTCTCCGTCGATTACAGGTAGGCAACGCATCTGCTGTTGCGGATGTCTATGGGCAACGGTCACTTCGCTATTTCAATGATTTTACGTGGCCGCTTGCTCGTTTGACACCTTGTATTATAAAAAAAATATGGAACTGACTATATGTATAGATATATCACGCGCTTAGCCCGTAGATAATGTAACATTCATTTAACGATATTGCTCTTCGAATCGACAAAATGTGTCAAAATGTATGGGATAAAAACAAGACAAGTGTGGGACATATCGAAAGAAATTATCAGTTCTATACATTTTTTAAATTCGGTTAGAAATCGCTTCGGAGAATGCACTTTGTTTAGGGGCCTTTGTCACGTAACTTTCATGTAAGTTTTGACACATTTTGTCGATTCTACTAGTGATATCGATAATTGAATATTACATTGTCAACGGGCCCAAAATAGCAAGCACAAGAAAATTCTACTTTCACAATATGTAACTTACCACAATTTTAAATTAGTTATTATAGTGACTGTCCATCAGGAAACTTATAACTATATCTTCGGGAGAAAAAAAACATTACACTATTCAATTTTGCATTCAATCCCAAATTTTATGCAGGCATTCTAGAGTAACTTGCTAACTAAAATCCGAATTTTTGCTAATCTATATGTAGAAATTGGACTGTCTGTCTTTGGAATTTTGAAATAACCATTATTACGGTATACACCAAAATGACGTTTTTTACAATTTTTGTCTGTCTGTCTGTCTGTTTGTTCCGGCTAATCTCTGATATGGCTGGACTGATTTTAACGGGACTTTTATTGACAGGTAGCTGATACAATAAGGAGTAATTTAGGCTACGTTTATTTTCGAAAAAGAACTCGCGGACGGAGTCGCGGGCGACAGCTAGTTTTAAATAAGTATTGAATATCTTACTTCTTAGACAAATTGTGAATGGAGAAGTTTAGATGGATGGATGGATGTGTATTAGTTAGTATCTCCAGAACATCTGAACAGATGTCGCTGTTTGGTATTGATGTTGAACATAGTTTGGAAGACCACATAGGCAGCATACAGAGTCGCGGGATACTGCTAGTATTAATCTAGTCAATAACAAAATAACAACCAATTTTACTACAAACAAATTAGTGTACATATAAACAGTGTTACTAAACCCGACAAGTCCTGAAATAAGACGACATAATCCAGTACTAGCAATCTTACACTTTAGTTAAGCGTGTTCCTCTTACGTTTACGGCGGTGTAACACTTAATGAAGTTCACGTAACTTGCCAAACTTTAGCACACATAAACACCCTGTGAATCTTAACATGGACACACACATTAATAACGGTGAAAGATAATGTTTATGCAATCTATTCTATACATATAATGAAATTGGAGAGTCTGTAATATTGAAATAACCGTTTTTTACTACATGTATATGAATATACACTCGTGAACAATAATAAAGAGTCGCTTAAGAAAGTTTAATTACACGGAAAATAAAAACGCTATCTAACTGAAATAAATTAGTTTGATAATCAATTTAATAGGTATTTTATTTTATATTAAGGATATTTTATTGTCTATCATGCACAATTTATTTCAGTAAGCTATCGTCTTTATCTTCCGAGATATTTAAACTTTCTTAACCGACCCTTTATTTTTGCTCATGGCTATATATACGATACATACACCAAAATAACATTTCTTACAATTTATTTCTTTATTTATGTCTTTTTATTTATGTCTGTCTGTCTGTCTGTCTGTTTGTTCTGTTCTGTGTCTGTCTGTTTTAATTCCACTCGATCGTAGTTATGGTCAAAATCTAGTACCCTATAACTAGATCTACTTCTACTGAACATAATAATATAAATCGAATCTTCTTCGTTCAATATTCCATCAAGAACAGGCGTAATCGTCGATGAAATTATGCAACATCGAAGGTCTCAGACAAAAGAGTATTTAATGACAATTTTATAGCTTTTAAATTTAACATACAATTTATTCAAATCCATTTATAACTTTTAACACGTTCGAAGCGGCAGTGATTTTTCTGTTCTTTTCATTCCTGCTGTACAAGGCGTTGGACACCTGGCACGACGCTCGACAAAGAGGTGTATACTTCTCTTCTGGAGGTGTAAGCAAGGCATAGCCAAGGTGTTTCAGATCTGGATTTGTAGTCAACGTCTTAAGACTTTTATAATGAAAATAGATTTCATTCATAAAAAAAATATTAACTTTATAAGCATTTAAAATTAAAAACTGTTATTCTATCCATACAAATACATACAAAGCATTTGTAAAACTTTCATCATTAGAGGAATTTCCGCACAAGTTCACAGAGTGCTAAGCTAGAATATTGAAGTTTGCTAAGTTATATTGTGTAAATTGGCGCAAACAACATTGTTTTAAGTTGGTTTGAAGTAAGGCTTAGCGGCTGATATCTTTACAGTTAGATTCTCATTACAGTTAATAAACTTTAAGTGTCTTAAAAAAACAAATTTGAAAACATGATTTACTTGCGTTGCGGATTTGTAAATCATTTGTTTGTCTGTCAATCCGCACGCTGCATATATATTTTGACGGGACTTAGGTAGGAAAGAAATGCGGGCAAAACCTTACTTAGATACACTTTATATTTGTTAAGTTTAATAGATTAAAGTCAGTAATAAATTATGATGTTTACTGTTGGCAACATTTGAAATTGATTTGATATACTTTTATTTAGCGGGAAACTCCAAATAGGTTCGTAAGTGTCATGGCGGCGATCATTTAGACAACTGCCAGCTGTCATTTGACAACTGTCAGATGGCAACTGCTGGATGTCATTTGACAATTCAATGGCTGCGGCTGCGCACGTACAAATCCATTGGTTTTCATTGTCAGTACATCTTAGTGAATCAACTTGTATACTGTTCTGTGATTTTCAATCAATTTAAATAATTTAATAATTTCTGATCATCATCATCCTAAGTTCGTCCACTGCTGAATGTATTCCTTCCCCATTATTTCCTGATATTACACGGTTATTATTTCACCATTTCCGATATACACACAATGAAGTGTTAAAGTCACCATTGTGTGTATCTATATTTGAAGATTCGATCATGTATACCGGAACTAACCCATAAAAGTAATTTGCCCATTTATTGGTCAGTGGATAATGAAGAAAAGAATACTCTAGAATAATCTAAAATCCTCCTAACAAACATTCGTAGAAACACGAATAAAATATTACGAAACGTTAATAGGGTACATGGACACAAAAAATCTAATTTCCCAGAAAAGGTTCTAACATAACTCAAGAGATATGTTGCAGACCCGATCGGTGACAAAACTATCTAGAGTGGAACGGAATTTGGGCAAAGCTATAAATCAGAGCGAAGGATTGAATCCAAAAGTAAGGGTTAGGTATGTGTAAGGCGGGGTATTAAGTTAGATATTCAGATATCTAGTTTTACTTATAAGTTATGTAACTTAGCTGATATTTAATTATTTTTAACTAGCTGTCGCCCGTGACTCTGTCCGCGCGATCTTCTTCTAAAAAAGATTTTTTCCAAAATATACGTAGCCTAAGTTACTCCTTAGTACATCAGCTACCTGCCAATAAGAGTCTCAACAAAATCGGTCCAGCCATTTCAGAGATTAACCGGAACAAACAGAGAGACCGTCAGACTGACAGACAGACAAAAATTGTAAAAAATGTTATTTTGGTGCATATACCGTATAAATATTCATATACATGTAGTAAAAAACGGTTATTTCAATGTTACAAACAGACACTCCAATTTAATTATATGTATAGACTAGCTGTCGCCCGCGACTTCGTCCGCGCGTTCTTTTTCTAAAATAAAAGATTTTTTCTAAAATAAACATAGCCTAAGTTACTTCTTACTACATCAGCTATCTGCCAAAAAAAGTCCCGTCAAAATCGGCCCAGCCATTCCAAAGATTAGCCGGAAAAAACAGACAGACAGACAAAAATTGTAATAAATGTTATTTTGGTGTATGTACAGTATACATATATATTCATACACACGTAGCAAAAAAACGGTTATATTAATGTTACAAACAGACAGTCCAATTTTATTATATGTATATAGATAGCAGTCCGTTCCGGCTTCGCACGGGTATAAGTCTGATAAATCTCGTAAGGTTCAGCCTGCATTTGTTGCAATGTAAGCGGAAAAAAATTAATTATTTACGACATCACATTAGAAACCTCAAAAATAACAGTATTTCTCCACTATATAATGGATGTTATTATACATATAAACCTTCCTCTTCAATCACTCTATCTATTTAAAAAACCACATCAAAATCGGTTGCGTAGTTTTAAAGATTTAAGCACACATAGGGATATAAGAACCGAGAAAGCGACTTTGTTTTATACTATGTAGTGATTCGTATAATGAATAAATATCAATAAAATGCCAACATAGAAAACATTTTTTTTTTTTAATTAAAAAAAATATAAGTCCAACATTAGCACTTAAAAACATTACTCTTTTGTCAATAGGCTATTACCATTCACTTCATCATCAGCTCACTAAATGACCCTACTAAAAGTAGTATACCGTATATATAGTATATATAAGTTAGGGGTTACTAGGCCTTAATCAACCCAACTCAGTGCGCCGATATGCAGGTTGCATCACGATGAGTACCTACAGCGTAAGAATGTCGAATAAACGTATACATGAAAATCGAAAAACATATTGGTGCATGGGATTTTAACATAGTGCCTGCAGATTACAAATCAGAGCTTAACCATTGAGTTACCAACAACCTAACAGATATAAAATATTAATCACTTCAATATTTCTTTGATTACCACATTCGGTATTTAAGTAGTCAAAATGTGTGATCACATTTACAACCCCCGCAGACAATAGATAGCCCGATAGATTATTCGGATCGTGCGTTAAGTGCACACTGGCACGACTAAATAGTCGGGTTATGGGTACACTAGATGGTATAGTAATAGAGCACATTCAACTTTTTATTAGGCCGATAGCAAATCGGTGAAATGTGTGCACTCCCATACATAATCTTGCACATTAAGCGCCCGATCAAAGTCGACTAAGTCTGTAGTCTGCGGGAGGTGCTTATGGTATGATGATACTAATTGTAATTACGTGAAACCGTCTAATAATCAAAATGAAACGAAAACATGATACAATCCTTGTAAAGAACTTTCAACTTCCAACAATTACTAAGCGAATCGATAATAGTCTTTAAAATTTATTCTCCGTTGAAAATCGTTGATAGTGAAGAGTTAGATGAACTAACAGACTAGTTTCAATTTATATGTAAATAAGCTTCGCGAAGTTCGACTTTTTGAAATGTTAAAGTGTTTTTGCATTTATTTACAAACACTTTCGCACACTTTTTGAATAATAATAGATTTAAATGACCACTTTAAACTTTGATTTCTATTTTGAATTTGTTGCAAGGGAATTTTTACAGTTTTTTTATTTATCTTATGATGCCTTTACTTCTATTTGTGCGACAAGAACGTGTTACATCATAAAACCTTTTAAAAAAGCTTTCTATAATTTTAAGCAGAATTGATCTTCTGTGAAATTATCTATTTAAAGTTATAGAAGATTAACCACATCCATTCCAAATATTATATTAATAATCTTATAACAGGGTTTTGATGACGACAAAGAAGCCATATTGTGTCTTTGTGATTCTTTGATATACAGATCGGTTGAGCAGTTTTGGAGATACCTTCTAACGATAGTCCATTCATCAAACCAGCGAAATATTTGAAGATTTTTTTATATTAGAAAGTAGCAAACGAGCAACGGCCATTTGAATTCGCTAAAATAACTAAGCGACCACTGCCCATAGACATTTGCTATTGCAGATACGTTGCCTACCTTTAATTGACGGAGAAGGAGACACACAAAAATAATGTATGTAAAAAGAGTTCCCTATGCATCCACCCTGCGTCAAATCCACTTTCCCTTCCCACCCTTTCCTAATAAGATAATTGTGGGAAGGTAAGGAGGCACCACACTCTTCAGACGAAACGCGGAATTGATTCCACTTCACGCCTGTCTTCTGTGTGGTCGAGGTATTACACTGGACGAGGCGGCTAATTCGTGCAACGTATGTTTTTGTTGCTGGCGTATACCACTGTTAAATTACATATAATATTAGTAAGATAAAAACTATAATCAGTAATGAGAGTAGAATATCTATTTTATAAAATTATTTCATAAAAATACGAGTACTATCAAACTTTCACTATGATTTAAATTTGGGCCCCTGATTTATATCTCCTCCAACCTCTATTTCACTCAAGATGGTTTTCTCACCAAGGCCGTATGTGCCGGAGATTTCTCTTGACTTATATTCTTTTGTTAAAATTCTAAATTTTATTCCTTTATCTTTAATTTAGATTGAATTTTTTATCTTTCTTTTTTTCTATCTTTCTGATGGCTGGCATTCCACAACAGTACTGTTCTCGCGTAACTTTCTGCCACGCACAGCCGCGTTGTGTTATGGTCTATCCTCGGGGATTCCAAACCAGTACGACTTAGGGTCCTTCAAGAAGCGATCTCTCTTTCTCAAATGCTGGCAACTCATCTGTGGTTCCTCTGTTGTCCATGGGCGTCGTTGATCATCTTGTTGTTCTCGCCGCTCGAATGCCTCCTTCTCCTAAAAAAAAATGTACTTTTGTATGTATAACAAAAATATATACAAGCTATCTTCATATCTTCCCCTATTTTCTATTCCCTTGACGTAATTTTTTTCCATTTGAAGTGAGAACCAAATCTCACGTCAACAAGTTAGTTGAAGAGGATCGGATCGCTTAACTCCCGCCATCCGGCAAATAAAGAGGGGTTATAAGGCTTTGCGCCAATAATGGATGCTATTTGTCAACTAATACTCGAACACGTTTGGTTATTTGGATTAAACGATTCAGCTTAGGGTGTAGGTTAATCTGTAGAAATTATTTCAAAGATTACCCTCGATAAAAGTTAAGAATTAATAGACTTTTTTTTAAAACGATATGAATGATAAATAATATATTTAAACTTATGTTTCAACTCTGAAAGTGTTTATAAAAGAGATTTTTATTTATAAAAGAAAGAGGAAAACGAGCGGCGGGAACACCGAGGTGCTCATCGTCGCCCATGGACATCCGCAAAAATAGAGGAACTGCAGATGCGTTGCCGGCCTTTGAAAAAGGATATGCTCGATTCTTGAAGGACCCTAAGTTGTATTGGTTTCGAAATACCACCGAGGACAGACTATTCCACAACACGGTTGTGCGGGGCACGAAGTTACGCGAGAATCGCGCCGTTGAGGAATGCAAGCCATCCAGGTGGTGTGGATGGTACCTAGCGGTCTGTCGTGTCGTCCTATGACGGAACTTGACCGCAGGAATCGCTCCAAATGACACTTTGGAACACTCCCTGCGAATTTCTGTTCCTGTTCCTGTTACTACTATTTACTAAAATATAAATATATATTGGCCGCTGCTACTGTCTTGCGGATGTTGATAAAGGTTTTCGCGGAAGATCAGCGCTGAGTACTCCAGTGAAGAGCACCCAGCATACAAAGCTGAGCTAGGACCCTATCCGATCAGCATTGCAACGCCCCTTATGATTTGTTCCCTTTTTTAATTTACAATTATTTAGTATATGTGATATGATTACTTTTATACGTGTTTTTTTTTAAATTGCGTTGTAATTGTCGAAAGGATTAAATGTTATTTTATTTCATTTTAATTCAATTATTCATTTGTCATATGTTTAAATAACATTTTCCGTTTGATTTATCCTTAAACATGTATCATTGAAAGTGTTTCCGATGTAAGCACTTCGTTATTTAATTATCTAGATCGCATTTCGTAAACCTACAAATCATATTTCAAGCATCATGGTTTCTGGTAATCTCTATATTATAAATGCGAACGTTTGGGTGGATGGATGTTTGTTAGAGTCGACGCCTACTGAACGGATCTCTATGAAATTGGTATCAATGTAGAGAATAGTTTGGAAGAACATATAGGATACTTTTGATCCCGGAAACAGTTAGGTTTTCGGATGCATACGCAGTTTTTTTGTCATATAAACATTTACTGGATAATCCCGCAAAATCCCGCGGTTCAAATTCAAACGGTACTGAAATTGAGCACAGATACAGAACATAGTCTGGAATAACAGATATATTAATCAGTTTTTTATTTAATTACGAGCGGACGCAGTCGCGTGCGACAGCTAGTAACTAAAATAAGCGTATACAAGCGTAGTTTAACCTAATTGGAAATTGGAACACTGTCTAATTTTTGTATCCTTAGGCCCCTTGGCTTTACCATAAAAACATAGAGTTTCAAATACAATCCTGGGTTCGAAGCCCATATACCAATGTGTTTATCGATTTTAGAATTTTGATATGTACGTTTATCCGACGTCTTTACTGTTAAGAAAAACATCGTGAGGCAACCTGCACATATCTGCTAAGAAATTCAAAGATATGTATGAAGTTACCAACCCCTATTGGCGCAGCGTGGTTGACTAAGGCCTAGTCATTCCTAACTTAGGGTAGGCTGCGAATCCCTCCACCACCACCATCAGCTCGATATACGTCCCCACCGTCCCCTCGGAGCCTACACCAAGTTAGGGGTGACTAAGCCTTTTATTTTTTTTATTTTTTTTCCGCTGGGAAATGCGTTTACGCATCCCTCCCGTTTCCAGGTGGGTATGTGGGACTCGCCGGCCAAGAAGTGACCGGAATATCCACTAAAACCCAGCGATGTTCCTTCAAACCGCCTGG
>JAAOEG020140081.1:0-11711 GCA_011763625.2 Papilio bianor | reverse complement strand
CACGACCGCACAGAAGATTCGCGTATAATTATATGAACACTGTGATTTGTCAGTTCTATGTTCCCGAGGCCTAATTTAAGGCCAAGGTAATGATGGAAAGGGGAAGTAGAGAGAATAGAGAGAGTTTGGAGGAAGAAGGGGCCTGTTAGAGGGAATATAGCATATTTCAGTGCGTCTCCTTCTCCGTCGAATTAAGGTAGGCACTACAGCATGAGCACGAATGTCTACGGACGGCGATCGCTCCGCAATTTCGGCGAATTGAGCTATGTTGTTTTTATATATTAGCTTTAATTTCAAAATGTAAATACCTTTAGGGTTCAAACTTCATTTAAGTCAAGATATCTAAGTAACTTTACAGAGTGCTCCGAAAACGTGAAACACGTAACTTGTAGTACATTCAGAAAGGCTCGAGGGTACTTCAAGACGAGTATCATCGTGTTTGTAAATATACTGCACAGATGGCGCCACTTCTTTACATTTATACGTAGCAATAAAAATGCTTGGTATTACATTACTGGTGTGTGTCACCTAACAATAGTGAATTTTGTAACATTTGTAAGTTGGATAGACCATTTGTTTGAAGGTATCTCCAGAACGGATCAACGGATATTGATGAAATTTGACACAGATGTAGAACAGATTCGGGAAGATAACAAAGACTGTCAATTTTTTTTTATTTCACGTAGATAAAGTCGCGTGCGAAAATCGTGTATTAAAAAGGAAATTTTTAATTTGACGAGGCAATTTAAGAGTAACGAATCTTTATAGTTTGATATTATATTATATTAAACTAGCTTTTCCCTACGACTTTGTCCGCGCGTAATTAATAAAAGTCTTGACAGATTATTTCTAATTATTGATTTCTAACAAAATTTAAAACTGTGAAATTTTCAGTCATACTTAACCATAGACAAAATTACGTTTAGCTTTCAGTTACGTTTTGATATACGTCAGATGCATTTTATTGCTATACCACGTTTTATACTGACTTGACTATATTTAATTTCGACGAAACCATAGCAAATAGATAAAAAAAAATCTTCTCTCTTCTGCTTCTAAGCTACCTTTCCGCCAAATTTCAGCCAAATCGGTACAGCCTTTTGTTATAAATAGTGTAACTAACACGACTTTCTTTTATTTATAAATATATTACAGAATGTCATTTTTACTTTAGCCCTAATAGCAATAGAACACGTATTTAATATTTCACTTCGGTAGTTTGTAAATCCCGTAACACACTATCACTTAATTGTATAGTCCAACTGTGCAGTTAAAACAAATTTCAATAGATAATAATTCAAACAGCGCTGAATATCTGTCCAGTGTTAGCTGAACCCAAATAGTTAATAATAATGTCAGTTCATAAGATACTTATTCAGATGCTAAACTGACTAGTTTCATTATCTGTCGGTGGGTTATTCATAAAGCGAATGTAAATATTCCAGAATGTCGCGCTAACACTTCACTTTGGTATCACAATAACAATAAACGATATACTAAACGTTACACTTTAAATTTCTACGTGAAGCTACGATATTGTCTAGCAAAAATATGGAATCCTAAATTTTTGCATCACGTGAGTAGCAAAAATCACGCCACGCTACGTACGTCAACTCAAAACTAAAATATACACGTGTTACGCAATGCTACGGGTTGCTACGGGTTGCTACGAGTCGCTACGAGTCGCTACGAGACCTTACGAGGCGCTATGAAGAGAATGTAATACTTCACACTGCAGTCACGATAAAAAATAAACTAGATACTAAACGTTATACCTTAAATTTTCACGTGCTACGATATTGTCTAGCAAAAATATTAAATCTTAAATCTGCATTACGTGAGCAGCAAAAATCACGTCATGCTACGTAGGTCAACTTAATGCTACATGCTTAATGCGACATGTGCTACGCAGAGCTACGAGGTGCTACGAGATGCCGCAAGGTGCTGTAATGTGCTACAGTATGCTACGATTAACAAAAGAGTTCTACCGCATTACTTAATAGGCCGTGCTACGATGTATTATTTTCTTTGATTATGGCTGTCGCCCGCGGCTCTGTCCGCATGGAATTAAAAAAAACTTAACTGGCTAGTCTATGTGTTATTCCAGACTATGTTCTATTTTAAGTTTTATGGCTAATAAGGTATGGTGTACTGTTGCGTAATTATTAAGTAAATATGTAAAGAACAAAAAACTACGTATCTTTCGGGAACCTAACATTTTTCGGGGAAAACCGCAACATATGTGTTATTCCAGACCTTGTTTTATATCAGCGCCAAATTTCAATTAGATATGTTGAAACGTTATAAAAAGTTTGAGTAAACAAATATAAGTAATGTATCCCCTGTGAACGGTAACTATTTCCAGTATCAAAAGTCCAATGTGTTCTTCCAGACTTTTCTCTATAACTATGCCAAATTTCATCGAGATATGTATATCAGTTTAGGCAACTAACTCTAACAAATTTTTTTTATATATTACTAGGTGGCAAACGACCAAGTGGCCACCTATAATCGCTGTAATTGCGAAGTGACTGCTGCCCATCGACATCCGCAAGTGCAGATGAGTTGCCTTCCTTTATTCGACAGAGGAGGAGACGCACAGAAAGGGAATATTTACTCTTCCTATGCGTATCCTGTCCCGTCAAGTCCACTTCCCCTACTATCCTTTCCTTGTAAGATAAGGGTGGGAAGAGAAAGAAGACTAAAATTAGGGCTCCGACATTTTCAACAGATGAAACGCGGAATTGCTTCCACTTCACGCCTATCTTCTGTGTGGTCCTGGTATTACACTGGGCGAAATGGCCCATTCGTGCGAAGATGTTAAAGCGGGTTCTACCACTGTTAGAATAATCATGCATCCATACATTTAAACTATGCATTTATAATATAAGTAAGATGTCAAGATTTTATGCTATACTATGATTATGTATGAAACGATGTACTACAATATGCTACGATGTGCTACGATGTACTACGAAGTGCTGTGGCATGCTACGCTTTGCTACATTCTACTCCGAATGTTACAGGAAGCAATAACAAAGCTCTTATAGTATAATAAGCTGAACATCGTCAGTGGCTCAGGAGATAAGCTCTTTTCTAATTATGGAGGTTGTGGGTTCAAATCCGGATATGTACTCATGTGTTGTTCGATTTCGAATTTCATCTATCCGACGTTCTAAAGGTGAAGGAAAATACCGTGATGCAACGTGCACATATTAGTGAAAAAATTCAAAGATATGTGTGAAGTCAATGCACAGGGCTAGCGTGTTAGACTAAGGCCTACTCACCCCTAACTTAGGGGAGGCTCCGAGCCCCTTAGTGGGGACGTAAAGTGAGCTGATGATGAGTGTAATTTGTATATTTTTAATTTCCAAAAACAATTTAGACAGTTTTCAAGTCTGATGAAATTAAGCTTACTTAATTAAATTCCCCGTATACTGTTTACGTTAGTCTTAAGGGTATGTAAATTTCCAATCAAACTTAAAGCTCTTATATCGATTTCGTTAAGTTTTGAAGACGATCGCCTTGTCATGACACGCTAAAACTTTTAGACTAGTAGACTAACTTTAAAGCCACGAATAGAGCTTGGTTATCAATGAGCTGCGAACACCTATACAAATATAAAAGCGGAAAGATGTGATTGTTTGTTTGCATCGAACAGTCTCCGAAACTACTGAACCGATTTGATAAATTCCTGCACTGTTGGGAAGCTACACTATCCCGATTGATTCTGTTCGGATAACGTCTCGAGCATATGCTTTAAGATATATTATTAAACGTTTATAATTTTTTAATATAACAAGGTCGCAAACGAGCAAGTGACCACCAGAAATCACTGCAATAGTGAAGTAACCGCTGCTCAGAAACATCCGCAATTGCAGGTGCGTTACCTACCTTTAATTACCGGCGGAGGAGACGTACTGAAAGAGAATATTTCCTCTTCTTATGCATCCCTTTTCCGACAAATCCATTTTTCTTTCCCATCCTTTCTTTGTAAAGAAGGATGGAAAAGGGAAGAGGACTAATATTAAGCTTCCGGAACGCACACTCATCTGACGGAACGCGTAAAAACTTCCAATTGACGCCTTCTGTGTGGTCCTGGTATTGCGGTGAGCGAGCCGACCCATTCATGCGAAGATGTTAAAGCGGGCTCTAGTGCTCTAGCTCTAGCTCAGTGGTGATCACCTTCTTGAGTATCTGATCAATGTGAACGGTATAAGTTAGTCTAGGACGGCCCCGCCCGACGCTGCCGTTCACTTTTTAAACTTTTTAGATTTTTAAATGTTTTTGCAATTTTGAAGTTAATGCATAACGTAACGTCTGTTCCCACTTGGAACTACATATTAATAAATTTATTAGTCAAGAAATATTTGTTTTTTTGTTAATTTTCAGTGTTATTTCTTTATAATTAATTGTTGAGGGAAACTCGAGCGGCCACTGCTGTCACTGTTTCTTTGTTTACATAAGATTAATGTAATGTTTTCTTTGTGAAACTGATTTAATCAACGCTATAATGAAATTTACATTTACTCCAAAAACAATTTAATAGTAACCTATTTAATTTTATTCAGTACTAGCTTTTTCCCCGCGACGAGGAAAGGATGGGAACAGAAAGTGTACTTGACGGAGGAGGATACGCATAGGAAAATGAAATATCCTCTGTGAAATGCGTCTTCTCCTCCGTCGATTAAAGGTAGGCAACGCATCTACAATTTCGGATATCTATGGGCAGCGGTCACTTCGCTATTTCAGCGATTTCAGATGGCCGCTTGCTCGTTTGCCACCTTGTCATATAAAAAAAAGAAAAACTTCATCTTCTTTCTCTTCGCAGTCCGCTTTAAGACTACCTCGGGTCGGATCGGACACACTTATACTGTAACTGTAATTCAACGGTTTTTGATAGTCCTATTTTCATTCGTTCTTTATTTGTTCCAGTATATACCATTCTCGATTTTTATAATTTCACAGAGTTTCTAGAATACCGGATTTCCTTCACGATTATTCTAGAAATCCTTATTTTTATTCATAAAACCATAAATTACTATAAAACTACCAAAATGCCAAAAATTGGCTTTTGCCCGCTCAGAATTAAAAAAAAAACAAAAAAAGCTAATTGCTCCCGTTGATAGTCTAACTTCACAACAGTGAAAGAATTTTTCAAATCGGTTCAGTAGTTTCGGAGCCTATTTAGTGCAAACAAACAACCGCGTATTTTCTCTTTATAATATCAATATTGACAAATGAGTTTAATTTTACTGTTATTATTTAAAAAAATATGGATCAGTTAAGACTATTATAAAAATTGTAAAGGTTTTATTTTTATGATGTTAACTAGCTTTTTCCAGCGACTCTATCCGTTAGAAATAAAAAAAAAACCTTAAGTAAGTAGCTTGTGTGTTCCAGAAAATTTTCTATATCTGTGCCAAATTTCATCTAGATTCTTTCAGCCGTTCTGGAGATATCTTTAAACTAAAAATCATCCATCTTAACATTTGCATGCATCTTCGCTACATTAGAATTAAATCGTCCTTCTATGCGCTACCCGAAGTAATTCCTTGGCCTACGACACGAGACTTCACACTTCTTTACTCATTCCTACTCTTGGACATGGTGATTTTGAACTTTGTTCATTCAGTAATACGGCTGATGGTCAACTAGTGGAATACTCGGCCGTCTGCGTGTCTCATAATATGAGTCAATTTAAATACGTTTTCTTAAGATCAGGATTGTAGGTTTTGTCAAGCCTTCTTTTTATAAATGCTGAGTTAACCAGTTATACCAGTCAACGTATATATACATAAGTGAGGAAATACAAAAATTTAATTCCTAGAATAATATCTTTATTTCCAACTTCAGTTTTAAAAATAGGCAGCCGTAGAAACTTATCAACATTTTTAATTCATTCAAAGATATATTTAAAAATTAGCAGTAGGCCATTAGTTTATCCATAGTGCATGGCTTGTCGCAGCACTCTTCGACCACCTGCCGCTTGCGCCTATTGAGAGAGTGCGCGCGCTGCGCTGGCAGCCAGGACCACACAACCTGCAGCTCTCTCGCCTCCGACCTCTTTACCAACATCGGCTGCGGTGCCCCTTCGCAGACAAACGGTTGCGCTAACGCCATCCGGCGCCCGCAGTACACCTGACCAAAGTTGTCTTGGCAAGTAGCCAGGTACAGTATACCAAAGGTAGACAAAGCAACAAACAATACTAAACCCCTCATCGCTTGGATGTGAAGAGTTGTCTAGACAGACAAATGTGAAAGGGTTGAAAGACGACGAGAAAATGTGATAATAACGCTATGAGGCCAGTTTTTATAGCAACATAACTTATGATCCCACACATTAATATGTCTAATTCGGTGACCGGAATTAATGTATGTTATAAGGCGAATTTTGTGATGAAGCGTAGGAGTTCCTGTCAAGTAAACATCATACAGGTGACCAGAGCTTCCCACGATAATATGAATAATCATATTCTAATAAGATAAATGTCTATTAAAAGACGTATTAAAACTCACTATGGACACCTGTAAATCATTGAAATACAAAGAAATGAAACAAGGGTAATATGAAAGAAGAGAGTTTGGTTCTAACTGCTGCGTTCGCACTCAAGAAAATAACCTTTTGCAAAAGTTTTCAACTACGTCAAACAACCTACGCTGGACCATAACGTAACACCTATGCGGATTACACACATCATTGAATCAACAAAAGGCAACACATCAGTATAAAAACTGGAGTAACTCTACATTCAGCACATTCCAACAATAAACTTCATTCAATCAAGTCAGCTCATATTATCTTCTTGATTTTCACAATCTTGGCAACAGTATATTGCCAATGGGGACAAGAGCAAGTGTACTTCGGTAGAAATTTCAAAATGTAATTGAAACTAGCTATCGCCCGCGACTTTGTCCGCTCCGAATTAAAATAAGACTTAGTATCCTATGTGTTAATTCAGACTATGTTCTATATCTAATGTTGGGGTTTGTTAATTTTTGAATTTGATTTAACGAAAATAAAATCAATTCGAACTTATGCACTAGCAACATTTTAAGTTGTCAAGGAGTCGCGAAGAAAAAAAAGGCGAGGGGGGTAGGAGCGATCGGTTAGGCATTCTAACGTAGAGCTGTGAAAGGACAAGGTCGTGTTGATGAATAAATTTTTGATCCCGATTGAATTGCTTTTCCTTCAGTACAACACCGAGGCATTCTGAGGCTCTAAATCTAGTTCACAGTATCGGTATTACTATACTATGCTAAATTTCTGTTAGAAATGTTGAACCGTTGCGGAATTATCGAGTAAATATGTGAATATCAAAAATCTACGTCTAACACGGGAACCATAACTATTTCTGGGATCAAATGTAGCCTATTTGTTCTTCTCTGCTTCTATGCCAAATTTCACAGAGATTGTTCCGTAGTTTAGGCGATAAACTCTAACAAAAATCCATCCGTCCATCCATGAACACATTTGTATTTATAACGAGCTGTCGCCCGCGACTCCGTCCGCGCTTTTTTTCTAAAATAAAATATTTTTCTAAAGTAAACGTAGCCTAAGTTACTCCTTATTACATCAGCTACCTATCAATGAAAGTCCCGTCAAAATCTGTCCAGTCAATTCAGAGATTAGCCGGAACAAACAGACCAACAGACAGACAGACAGACAGACAAAAATTGTAAAAAAAAATATTTTAGTGTTAGTGCCGTATATATATTAGTATGCGTGTAGAAAAAAACGGTTATTTCAATATTACACACACGCAACACAGACACTCCAATTTTATTATATGTATAGATATTATTAATATTAAGATTAAGCTTTGTTCTTTATTACCATAAATCTGAAAGTTCTTTTTTAATTATCTTTTTTAAACGCAACTGTATTGTGTTGCTATATTTGAAAAAAATATCTCAAATAATTAAGAAATGCTTTTAAGAATAACAGTGCCAACGAGTGTAATGGAAGTCAATTAACTTTCAAAACCGAAGGATATCGAATAAAACCTCTTGATTGGTCCGCAGAAGGTAATACAAATAAATCAAGCACTCAGGTAAATGGACGAGTTCGAGAGAGATAGAGAATCTATACTACATTGGTGGGAATTGTAATCCTACTTAATGGACGGATATTTGTTTGTACGTACATATCTCAAGAACGGCTCAACTGATCTCAATGATATTTGACAAACGTATACCACAGTCTGGATGAAAACATAACCTATTTACTAAGTTTTTGTTTTAATTTCCAGTGGACGATATCGCGGGTAAAAGCTAGTAATTTTATTTTTCAATTGATGCTTTTCGCTTAACGAATTTATTGTTTTAAATGATTATACGTTATAAATTTTGATTAGTATATATAAAATAAATATTATTAGCAATTGCTCTACCACTACGGCAATTTGTCTATGGATAGAGACACGGTCGCTCTAGCTCGCTTTCCTACTGGTACTTGACATTGTAAACTTGAATTATTAAATAGAAGAAATAGTGAGGGTAGTCTCGAAAAAGGTTTTGTAAAGAGGCACCCGGTGCTTCTCACGTTCAGTATATTTTTATTCGTCACCTCGGAACATTTGACAATTTGTAATAATTGTAACCTTAGTCTTGTCTCGTGTCTTCGTTTTTTTAAATAATTCTTTCATATCGTAATTATCTAACAATACACTACGTTGTATCAATTTGTAAATAGACTGTAAAGTTGTCTTTTATACAAATAATAATTAGGTTTAAAATTAAGTAAATAGATATCGTGGCATTGTCTTTGAAATTAAGCAAAGTTACAATTTAATCTAGGATTAAAAGAAGCTTAAGATGGATTTCCACAACAATGCGGTTCTTAAGTAACTTTCTGCCACGCACAGCCGCGTTGGGGAATAGTCTATCCTCGGCGGTATTTCCAAATCAGTACCTTAGAGTTCCTTAAGAAGCGAACGTATCTCTTTCTCAATGGCCGGCAACGCACCTGTGGTTCCTCTGGTATTGCAAATGTCCATTGGCGTCTTTGATCACATCGGTGTTCGCGCCATTCGTTTGGCCCTTCTCTTATAAAAGTACACGCATCAAAGGAAGTTTGCGGTCACAAGCAAACGGCTAAATGAAAATAAATGTATGTTTGAATATATTGTTGTTTTGTGTAATCACACATAAATGCTAAAGCCAAAGTGTATGTCCACAGCGAAAGCACATGAAAAAAAATTGTTATCTCTATTTTTGGCAGGCAGTGGAAGGTTACGTTAATATAGGGCTTTAAAAAGTTTCATATTCGCTATATCAGGGTAAAGCTTCAGCAATCGATATTCGATTTTTAAACTTTATTTCAGATCCGCAACGTAGCTCTGACTAATCTAATATACAACCAGAACCGAAAATAAGCTTTTTGATTTCGTAAAACGTCACATATACTTTTATCCTGGTTACATATTGAAACGAAGACAACGTAAATGAACGCTATATAAGGACGGTTTCACACAAAATGCGACTATGACGATTCGTCAAGCAAGAGGATACGTCAAAGCTGTTTGAAAAATGATGTTTAGTAACGTCTCGAAAAATTACGGATGGATAATAACATTTTTTTCGTGATTTTGTTCAATCTGTGTGTCTACAGATTTTTTATTTTTTATGGAAGCAATGCTTTTTAAATGCCCTTGTTCACACGATTCACGAATCGTGAAAATATACGGACACGTCATTAATTGCGTATCGTATTTTAATAAGCCCATATGTAAAAAAACATGAACTGTGAATCTCTTTCGACGGTTCCATAATCCCTTTTGCGTCCGACTGCCTGTACTCGCCTGCTAAATCATCAAAGAGTGATCTTAATCACGAAACTTAAACATATGTTTTGTCGAATCGTGAAAGCACACTATTCCTTGTGTAATGTTAATGTCCGTCATGACGTGTTACTTGACGAATTTTCAAAGACCTATCCCGTGTGAATGTACCTTTAGTTGAAGTGTGCTGGCGGGCGAAGCGCGCGCGCAATTGCGAATCCGTCAAAAATATTTACAACTAGCTGTCGCCCGCGATTCCGCCCACGTGTTTTTTTTCAAAAATAAAAGAATATTCCTAAAATAAACGAAGCCTAAGTTACTCCTTATTACATCAGCTACCTGCCGATAAAAGTCCCCACAAAATCCGTCCAGCCATTTCAGAGATTAGCCGGAACAGACAGACAGACAGACAAAAATTGTATAAAATATCATTTTGGTTTATGTACCGTATATGTATATATTCATACACGTGTAGTAGAAAACGGTTAATTCAATATTACAAACAGACACTCCAATTTTATTATATGTATAGATTGTATTTTTGACTATGTGATTTTCACAAGACGATACGCGAAATATAGGGTTTATCTCTTTTTCATGAAATGAATCGAGTCACCATGGACATTTAAAAATTATTGCTTGCGACAAAAAAAAGGATTCGTTAAAGAATACAAATGGTCGTTGTGTGAACGGGCCGTTAGTTGCTAAAAATATAGCTAAGTTTGTTTATGAAAACTAAACTAAGATACACAAAGGTGTATATTCTAGACTTCAAGGTGAGACTGTGGCTTGTAAACTAGACATTGTCTACGGCAAAGGTCAACTTTTAATCAAAACATGAGCATAAACAAACAAATACCGCGTAACTGTGTTCTTAAAAAAGGTAGACAACATTATAATAAATAAAGCAAATGGTTCTAATATAGATCGTCGGTGGCTCAGCAGTTAAGCACTTGACTGGTACCGTGTTTGAATACCGCTACCAATATTGTTTTACGAGTTTTATACATTTATTCGGCGTTCTTACGGTGAAGGAAAACATCGTGATGCAACCTGCACATAACAACAAAAAAAAACGGCTAACTCACGTATATTTAATCCGGTGTCGGCACCGACTAGTTTCGAGCCCATCGGGGGCTCTTCTTCAGGGTGAGTGGGATTGGTATCACTTCGTGGTCGCGGCTCGTCTCTCACTGATATATATCTGTATAATCATTCAAAGGTCACAAGTTACATGAAAAAAAAATATATAAATCCTTATGATACATAATTCAGGGTGCGATAAGAAAATGAAAGCGAATCAGTAGTCCGTGTGATCGCCTTCAATTGTTAACCCTTGTCAGTCGCATATCTGTCGCCAAAACCCTTATGTTATACGTGAATTTTTATTCATTTTTTTATTGTTATTAAGTAAAGCAAAGCATAAAATAAGGCAAAAGCAATGCTATTGTCAGCCAAATAATTAAGACCTGTTTACAAGTAACAAGCATTGCATCATTTATACGCGAGTCATATCCATTGTTATTGCATGTTGTAATCTCACGCTGTTACTAGTTGA
The DNA here is from genome assembly GCA_011763625.2 of Papilio bianor. Classification (NCBI taxonomy): domain Eukaryota; kingdom Metazoa; phylum Arthropoda; class Insecta; order Lepidoptera; family Papilionidae; genus Papilio; species Papilio bianor. Next base: position 371 of record JAAOEG020140081.1, on the reverse strand, counting down.
ATACTTTGATTTTAATCTATACTGTACTCACTATACTGAACTGTAACATAGATTAATAACGCAACAAGAGAGGTCTTGCTACTATACTTTTCAGAATTCCAAATATATCACATCCCTATCAACATCTGTTTATGTAAGTCAATAAAGCAACCGTATACATTTTATTCTGCAATAGCCTTGCATTTAGGGTACACCGGAAATGTCGACAATAATGTTAAAAGAAAGCAAAATTTTAAGAATAAAACAAAGCCAACTTCCTAAGAAAACATTCTAATCAAAAGGCACTAAAAAGTAACAAAATAATGTCACCGATACCCTCAAGAAAAGTAAACTCTCTACTTTCTAGTATTATGTATAATTATTGCTATTTT
>JAAOEG020139349.1:0-11732 GCA_011763625.2 Papilio bianor | reverse complement strand
CGGCACCACACTCATCAGACGAAACGCGGAATAGCTTCCACTTTACGCCTGTCTTCTGTGTGGTCGTGGTATTACACAGGGCGAGTCGGTCCTTTGCGAAGATGTATAAGCGGGCTCTACTACTGTGAAAGTAGCTTTCCAACAGTGAAAGAATATTTCATTTCAGAAGTTTCAGAGTCTTTTCAATACAAACAAACAAATATTTATGTAGTTTAGATTACTTTTGATCGAATTTATAACACAGTTACAATATAAAATTCATAAAAAAATATTAATTACAGTAAAAAATATACGTGTTCACATTCAAATTGACATACGTACAAATGTATATAGTCACGCAATAACAGCCTGTCCGTCTCTGTATTAGTTGAGCTTGTTGCAGGCTTTTGTCTAATTTTTGTACTACACTCGTTAGCAAAAATAAAGGGTTGCTTAAGAAAGTTTGAATAACTCGGAAAATAACAACGCTATCTAAAATAAATTGTGTTTAATACTCAATTTAACGAGTGTTTTATTTTATTTTAATGATATTTAATTGTCTATCATGAGCGTCTTTATCTTCCGATATATTCAAACTTTCTTAACCGACCCTTTATTTTTGCTCACGGCTATAGTTTTAACTTGGCTTTATATTGGATTTTCTTTGGAATGGCAATAATATACTAAACCTTTCCATTCGAATCTAATCTATACCCATAAAAACTACCCACATGCTGCAATACCCAAAATTCAGATGTATGTTTGAAGGTATCTCCAGAATGGCTCATGTTGGATGGAATTTGGTACTAATTTCGAATATAGTCTAGACTAGCTGTCGCCCGAGACTACGTCCGCGCATTTCTTTCTAAAATAAAAGTTTTTTTTTTAAATAAACAAAGTAGACTAAGTTACTCCTTATTACATCAGCTACCTATCAATAAAAATCCCGTCAAAATCGGTCCAGACATTTCAGAGATTAGCTGGAACAAACAGACAGACAAAAATTGTAAAAAATATTATTTTGGTGTATGTATTTTATATATATTCATATACATGTAGTAAAAAAAGGATATTTTAATATTACAAACAGACACTCCAATTTTATTATATGCTTAGATTACATAGGCTACTTTTTATTTAATTTTGCGTACGAAATCGCTTGCAAAAGCTAGTATAGCGATATAAATTTGTCATTGTATTCAGGGCACTTGAGACCCCCGGGCGCTCACCGCCTCTCCTGTCAAGTTTCGGGGGTATAAAACACCCTTAAGTTTTAGAGGCGTGGCCCAACACGACACGCCCCTACTAAGGGTTGCAATTTATGATTTTCAAACCCCAGTTTGGTGCTTTGATACTTATAGGGTCACCTCATAGTTTTTTTTAATAGTTTTTGTGGTAGATATAATATATATATATATATTTATATATGTGATTTTAGTATTATGAGTTAATATATTTCATTTTATATGTTTACCCATATCTTAATCTTATCTATACATATAATAAATTGGAGTGTCTATTTGTAATATTGAAATAACCGTTTTTTTCTACATGTGTACGAATATATATACGGTACAAACACCAAAATATTTTTTTTACAATTTTTGTCTGTCTGTCTGTCTGTCGGTCTGTTTGTTCCGGCTAATCTCTGGAATGGCTGGACCGATTTTGACGGGAGTTTTTTTGGCAGACAGCTGATGTAATAAGGAGTAACTTAGGCTATGTTTATTTTAGAAAAAAAACGCGCGGACGTAGTCGCAGGGGACAGCTAGTACTTAATAATATTATAAATGCGAAAGTTTAGATAGATGTATGGATGGATAAAATTTGCAAAGAATATGGTTTGCAATAAAACATGTGATACTAAGTTTTGTGTTCCGCGCGGACGGAGTCGCGGGCGACAGTTAGTAATATTATAAATGCGAAAGGTTAGATGGATGTATTGTTGGATGTTTGTTAGAGTTTGTAGCTTAAACTGCTCAACCACTACGACTTAGGGTCCTTTAAGAAGCGAGCCTATCTCTTTCTCGTCGGCAACGCATCTGTGGTTCCTGTGGTGTTGCAGATGTCCATGGGCGTCGCTGATCACATCAGTGTTCTCGTCGCTAGTTTGCCCCTTTTAAAAAAAAAAAAAAGATCTCGATGAAATCTGGCATAGATGTAGAGGATAGTCAGCTAGCAACACATAGGCTACTAATTAAGATTTTATTAAATAGCTTGCGGGCGGTGTCAATTTATATACTATTGCTGACGAAGACAAATACAAGAACACCAAAAAAATCCAACCAACTGGCATATATTATAAATGGTGTAATTAATCCTTTATATATACATATAATGAAATTGGAGTGTCTGTTTGTAATATTGAAATAACCCATTTTTAATAAAATAACATCTTTTACAATTTTTGTCTATCTCTCTGTGTGTTCCGGCTAATCTCTGAAATGGCTGGACCGATTTTGACGGGAATTTTATCGGCAAGTTGGTGAAGTAATGTAAAAAAAATATTTTTGAAAAAATCTTTTACTCTAGAAAATGAACGGGGACGGAGGTGCGGGCGACAGTTAATTTTACATAAATGTCATCCTTTTTAAACATATGTAATCAAAATCAGATTAATTTTTAATAAGATGTGTATTTAGAAGATAAGAAACTGTAAAGGAAAATCTGCTGTAAAAAGATGAACGAATCATGTTTAAAAAGATCGAAAAGGTCGAATTTCCCGCCATGTCGTACAGAACTGTCAAAGACTAAACACAAAAGAAACTAGAGCGTCCGTGTCTCTGGCGGGCATAGAATAAGTTGCCCCAGTGGTACAACAATTGCTAAACTTTAGTAATGAATGAAATAACAAAAGAAAATTTTATAGACAGCAATGATAAAAACAGTTATTTTTTTATAACGATATCGTTTCAGCCAGTAGTTCATATACTTTAATGATAATGGCAGATATAATCGTATTTCTGACAAGCTTAATACTCCATTTATCATTACAATGATAAAGATATTATTTTTTAAATATTCGTTATCAAAAAACCGTTAGTAACCTCAGCCAACATACAGAAGACAACACAAGAAGCGTCGGTGGCTTGACTTAAAATCTACAGGTCTTGGATTCGAATCCAGTACCAATGTATTTTTTCGTTGTAAATCGCATCGTTCTTTTTATTTTTAATGAAAGAAGGTGGCAAACGAGCAGCGTGAACACCGAGGTGATCATCGACGCCCATCAGCAATACCAGAGTAACTGCACTGCCTTGCCGGCCTTTGAGAAGGTAATACGCTCGCTTCATGAAGGACCCTAAGTCGTAGCGGTTTGGAAACACTGCCAAGGACAGATCATTCCACATCACGGCTGTGCGAGGAAAAACTCGCGAAAACCACACGATAGTAAATTGCCAGCCGTCAAGATGGCTTGTCAACAACACAATCGTGATGCAACTTCTACATATCGGCGAATAAATTCACGATTCCCCTTCCGGGAGTTATAGTGAGCTGATAATGAGGAAACCCTAATGGTCCACGGCAATGTACTGTACTATATTATTCTTAAAACCTGCAATCTGCATTTTATCTTAACATTATAAATGCGAAAGTTTACATGGATGGATGTTTGTTAGAGATTGCCGCCTAAACTGCTGAACGGATCGCGACGAAATTTGGCATAGATATAGAAGATAGTCTGGAGGAACACATACTACTTTTAATCCTGGAAATGGTTACGGTTCCCGTGGGATACGTTGCTCAAGCAGTTTTTGCGCATATTTGGTTTTAAGAAAAAGAATAATTTAAAATTTACGAATATGCACATTGTCAGTGTCAGAATTTTTTTAATTATTCTTTTTTTCTCAATCCAAAGACGTGTCAAAACTGCTTGAATATACGTTAATCTGTTTTTTTCATGTTTACTCGATAATTCTGCAACGGCTTAACATATCTTATTGAAATTTATTATTTTTCATATAGGTATATAGAAAATACTCTGGAAGAACCCAATCTACTAATTCATTTTTTTTCCGCGGGGACGGAGACGCGGGCGACAGCTAGTTATATCATATGGATGTTGTTTATTTGCTCCCTTTCTATAAAAATATAAACAAACCAAATGGTGCATTACAGATCCACCCTCGAACGTTTTAATCTTACGTTTAGATTCAAAGAAGTGGCTGCAAATGGCCAATTAACTGCACGAGGGTTGCTTAATTAGGTAACTAACATACTCAAATATCTGTATTAGTTTTAAATGGTATTTATTATTATTTGTTTGCTTTATACTTCGAACTACTCGTAGATCTTTTTTTTTTTAGGTTCACCATCAGCTTACTTTATGTCCCCACTGAGGGAGCCTACCCTAACTTTAGGATACTAGGCCTTTGTCAACGCTAGCAGTGCTAGTAGACTTCACAAATATCTTTGAATTTCTTCTCAGATATGTGCAGCATCACGATGTTTTCCTACATCATAAGAAAGTCGGATAAATGTACATATGAAATTCGAAAATCTAGCCACATTGTTACATGGCTAGATTGAAACTCAGGACCCGTAAAAACTTGCGTCCTGGTAAGTCTCCATATTAGTCCTATTCTCGTACTCATTCTTTTCTTATGAGGAATAGAAAGGAAATTGGATTTTACGTAGGAGTGGACGCTAAGTAAAGGGAATTATGCTCTTGTTGTACATCTTTTCCGTCGATTTAAAATAAGCAAAGAATTTGGAATTGCGGATGCCTAAAGGCGATGACCACTTGCTCGTTTGCCATCTTGAAATATATAAAAAAAGAATACAACTCAAATGCTTAAACCCTTGAGCCATCGACGCTTTCTAAGCTTACCTAATTAAATAAAAATATTATTTGAAGTAGGGTGAATCATCCTATAAATCTTTGTATTGTTGATAAAAAGCATAGATTAAAATCTGCGTTTTAATTGGCATTATCTCGTTAGTTGAGTGTTTGATCCTTGTGTACGCAAACTAATGAACTGAATACCCTTCTCGTACACGATTAAACGTCAAACTCTAGATATCTATTTTATCTATGGTTTTTGTATAATAATTGGGGATGATTAGTTTGACAATTAATTTTAAAATTCATTATGGATTTGTTGGGTAAAATTTGTTATAAACATTTCGGAGTTTTAATGGTTGTTCTGATTGAATTTTGAATTGATAATTTATTTATTTTATTTATTTATTTTTTATTTATTTATTTAAATATTATTTTAATTTATTTTAAATCTTAATGATATTATAAATGCGAAAATTTAAATGAATGGATATTTGTTAGAGTTTCTTGCCTAAACTTTTGAACGGATCTCGGTCAATTTGGCACATATGTAGAGGATAGTCTGGACGAACACATAAGCTACTTCTGATCGCGGAAATAGTTGCGGTTCCCTTAGGATACGTCGTTTTGTGTTATTTACGTATCTCGATAATTCCGCAACGGTTCAACATATCTCACTGAAATTTAGCACTAATATTGAACATAGTCTGGGATAACACATAGGATATTAAGTTTTATTTTAATTCAGCGCGGATTGATTTATACATGATCAGTAAGTGTCCAAATTATGGTGCGGTAAGAAGTCTGTGTGAGATATATGCGTAAGAAGGTATTCAATTTAGATTTGACGGCTGATGATGTGACAAACAGACAAAGGCAGGTTGATGGTAGATGTCAGTTGTTGTCCTTAAATACACAAGCTGTGTCAAACGTACTGAATAATCTGTATTTGCAACTTCTGTTTTATAAAGAGACAAAAATGTTGCACGTTCTAAATTTAAAAATAGCGTTAAGAAAAATATGTAACATAAAAAAAGGTTTTATACGGCAACATTCCCGCCCTTGCAAATGAAAAGTACGGAATAAGGCAACACGGAGAATTTTGAATGAATTTCAACTAATCTATAGGTACGTATAATAAAATTGGAGTGTCTGTTTGTAATATTGAAATAACCCTTTTTTACTATATGTGTATGAATATATATACGGTACACATACCAACATATAATTTTTTGCAATTTATGTCTGCCTGTCTGTTTGCTAATCTCGGGACTTTTATTGGCAGGTAGCTGATGTAATAAGGAGTAACTTAGGCTACGTTTATTTTAGAAAAAAATCTTTAATTTTAGAGAAACAACGCGCGAACGGAGTCGTGTGCGACAGCTAGTTTAAAATAAAATATAAAACCAAAAAGTATAAAAAACCAGCATAGCAACCATTATGCGTCTTCGTTTATTAGCCACTAATTATGTTTCATGAAAAAGAAAAAAATATTGCACGTTCTAAATTTAAAAATGCATTTAGAAAAATATAAAATACACAAAAAGGTTTTACAATACAGTCTGCAACATAAAAATATATTTAATTTAATATTTTTTTCTTTACATTTTTTTTAATTAGATTATTAAGTGATCAATAATAGATATCAGTGACGCCTTGTCACAGATAAATTCAAACGTTACCAAACGGTTGTGTTATCAGCAACATTTTTGGGCAATTATCGATAAGTATTATTTCTGTATCATACGATTTAGTTACAAATAACACGCGTAATACAAATCTATTGCCAGATTATAATTTCTGAATGTATTTAGATTAATATTAAAACAATCTTTTGTCGGTTCTCTTTTTGTATTTGGAGATTTTAAGTGATTTATCTAGGTAAGTAATTTTATAAGAATACTATCGTATTATAAATTAGTAATACAAAGAAGTGATATAATAATTTTTAGGTATGTAATCCAATATATTTTTGATAGTCGTAATGTATTCGGGAAGTGTATTTGATAGGAAGAGGAAATTCTTTTCATCTTCTCCGTCGATTAAAGGTAGACACCACATCTGCAATTGTGGATGTCTTTTTGTATGTATGTATGTATACAAATCTTGCAAGGAAGATTTGAACCACTTCCAATAGACCGATTGAGCTGAGACTTGGCATACCTACGTAACTTGGATGACAATACAATAATACGGTACCATGGAGTTGGTCTGATGATGAGGTTGGAAGGTGACCATAGAAACTTTGCTCCTTGTGGACCGATTGAGCTGAAATTTGGTATGTCTTCGTAACTTCGGTAACAATACAATATTAAAAGCTTGTTTTTATTCTTTTTAAGAAGTTATTATATTGCATGGTGGCAAACGAGCAAGCGGCCACCTGAAATCGCAGAAATAGCGAAGTGACCGATGCCCATAGACATCCGCAATTGCAGATGCGTTGCCTACCTTTAATTGACGGAGGAGGAGACGCACTGAAAGAGTATATTTTCTCTTCCTATGCTTCCTCTCCTCCGTGAAATCCACTTCCCCTTCACATCCTTTCTTAATAAGAAAAAGGTGGGAAGGTGAAGGGGACTAATATTAGACCTCCGGAACGCACACTCATCAGACGAAACGCGGAACAGCTTCCACTTGTCGCATGTCTTCTGTGTGGTCATGATATTACACCGGACGAGCCGGCCCAGTGCGAAGATATTAAAGTGGGCTCTACCACTGTTTATGGGCAGCGATCACTTCGCTATTTAAAACATTTTGATAGAAGTATTTTGTACGGTGGAAACTCATAGTTAACACATACATTGATAGAAAGAATACTTTAGACATCATTTTTAAAAACATTTCAAATCTATTCGATTATAAACGTAGTTTTATAATCGAGTTGTAAGAATCGAGTGATGTAACAAACTAGTAAGACCAGCGGTATATCTTTTCATACGAAATCGATCAAACAATCATTAATCTAACGTCGAAGATAGTGATGTCCATGGAAATTTTTAAACAGATATAGAGATTTAACAGAATAGAGCGGAAGATTGAATTTTTTAATTTTAATAATCAGTGAAAACCATACTGTTTAAACTTTAAGTTTTTAAAATACTTGTGTAGCTTGTGTGCTGTAGGCTATATTTATTACTAGATTTTTAAAATTCCGTGTGTACAAAGCATCAGCCAGTTATTACATATTTTGGTATTTATGGGTTATTGTAAAACATCCATATTTCATCAGTTCATAGTTCAATACATAAAAAAATATTGTTATATTGCTCGCGTGGTATTTGAAAGAAGCTTAGAAAGTAGCCTATGTCTTCCAGACTATGTTCTTCATCGGTGCCAAATTTCATTACGATTTGTTGAGCCGTTCTGGAGATCTAACACATATCTTAATAATGTTATAAATACGAAAATTTAGATAGAAGGATGTTTCTTAAAAGGTATCTCCAGAACGACTCAACAAATCTCGCTGAAATTTGGCATAGATTGTAGAAACAGTTGGAAAAACACATAGGCTTATTATTTGTTCTTTAAATCCGCGCGGTTGGTTGCACAACAGCTAATCACTACATAGTATAAAACAAAGTCGCTTTCTCTGTCCCTATATCCCTATGTATGTTTAAATCTTTAAAACTACGCAACGGATTTCGATGCAGTTTTTTTTTAATAGATACAGTAATTGAAGAGGACGGTTTATATGTATAATAACATTAAATAGTGGAGAAATACTGTTATTTTTGAGGTTTCTAATGTGATGTCTTAAATAATTAAATTTTTTCCGCTTACATTGCAACAAACGGATGCTGAACCCTACGAGATTTATCAGATTATATATCTGAAGAAGAAATTTTCTCTATCAGTGCGTCTCCTCCTCCGTCGATTAAGGGTAGGCAACGCATCTGCGATTGCGGATGTCTATGGGCGGCGGTCACTTGGCTATTTCAGCGATTTCAGGTGGCCGCTTGCTCGTTTGCCATTTTGTCACATAAAAAAAAAATGTATGCCCGTGCGAAGCCGGAGCGGGCCGCTAGTCATAGATAAAATGCACATCACTAGTTGCACAGACGATAATGACTAAATAGTGATGGCGCCGGAATCTAATGATCCATAAAGAATATATAAGGTGTATAGAATCATAATTACTCTTTTGTGAATCCATTGCAAAATATATTGCTGCTGTCAAAATGTTTCTGGTGTTGCCAGTAGAAAAAATCGTATTGTCTTTTAATAATGTTAATTATTTAATCATTAGCAATATATATTGATGCATTAGAAAGTGATTTTAAAAAATATACAAAATAAATGCACCTTTTCATTTATTAAAAAAATCTGGCTGCTGCATCTGCGCGTAATTAAAAAAAAAACTTAGTAGTCTATGGAAGCCTAGAATTTGTTCAATCTGTGCCTTGTGTGCATTTAAATTTGGAACGTTGTTACGTCACTTCTAAAAAAGCTTCGCGCCATTGTGATGTGAAGTCTACCTTCTAATTGGACGTAACGACGTAACCGCAAAATGCTGCGTCATCCATTTATTGTTGCTACCGTGTTACTGAAGCACAATACTCGTTCAATTCAATGCCACTTTGGATACAGAACTTCACTATTTTATTTTATTTATCCAACAGTAATCTAGTATTTTTTTCTTACTATGCAGTAGTCTCAACAAATTTACTATGGTTTTTGTGGGCTTGTGGCAGAATCTAAAGTAAGAACATTGACCGGTTTTTAAAATGTTGAATGGAATGACTTGTTTTATATACTCGTATATATTTCCGTTCAATTATATTACTTTTACCTTAATTTCTTACCTTTCAATAATTTAACTGCTGTAACTGATGTACGGAGGACGCAAAGGCTTTTGCAGAATATCAGCGTTTTTACCCCCAGGGGTAGTAAACATATAGCTGAGCAGAGGCTGTTCAGATCAGTTCTGCATTACAACGCATGGTTAGAATGACTATATGTTTAGTTTTTTTTCTCTGCAATTTTTCTTGTCTTTAGTTTTGATTATTAATAGATTTTTTTTTCTCTCGTTTGTATTTTTTGTTCAAGTGTATTTACTATGTTGCAATGTGTTTTTGAGCTGATTAAATGTTTATTATTATTAATCAGATGAGCGTCGGTGGCTCTGGGGCTAGCACTTAGCGCTACGCGATACGCACGTAGCAAGGAAAAAAGGGGTTAAAGTTTATGTACAGATATACTGAGAAAAGATATTCCTTTGTGATTTTTCAGAAAAAATCTTTAACAAAAATTTTCGTGCTTTCCAAATAGCTTCAGCTATTCCGAAAAATAACAAATTTTCTCACTATATGTGTAGCTGTTTTAACTTTGGCAAGCGTAATCCATAAGCTACATATAAAATTAACATTCCTTTACAACTTAATAACTGGATAACTTAAATCAAGATATCAATAAGTCTAAGTTACATGACTTTAGTTAACGCGAATACTTATAATATCAAGATTATATTAATCAGGTTTAAATTAATTAAATTTTGAACAATAAAAGTTAACGGGTAATTGGTTAATCCTAGATTACTTATTTTTTTTAATGTAAAAATGTTAAGTTTGTTTCAAGCTGTTTTATTTTATTTTATTCTTTTGGATGCCATGCTTCAAATAACACAGCTTTTTAAATGTAGCTTTTGACAGCGACTATGTCCGCGCGGAATAAAAAAAAATGACATCCGCATTTCCTCCTGTATTGTGGATGTCCATGTGCGTCGATGATCAACTCGGTTCACGCTGCTGGTTTGCCCGCTTCCTTTAAAAAAAAAAACTTTGTAACCAGTCTGAATTCTTCCAGATTATGTTCTATATCTGTGCTAAATTTCATCATGATTTGTTAATCCGTTCTGGACATACCTTCAAACAAACTATTCGCATTTATGAGCATACATTTTGGACCCGTTTCAAAAGAAATTTTGTGAACGTGTGAATATAATATACATAATTTTCAATCAAATATTCTACTAGTGCAGTTTCTAAACCTAGGACTTTATTCTTGAAATTTTGATACGATATTCTGAAATCGCTAAAGGAGGCAAAATGCCCTGAAAATCTATTAAAAAAGCATATTTTAAGCATATAATATATTAAAAGCCTTCCTTATTACATCAACTACCTTTTTTTTTTTGGTGTCAGGGGGAAATCTTCAAAAGATACCCTGCCTTCTGAGGGAAGACAGGGTATCAGCACAGATACATCAGCTACCTGCCAATTAAAGTCCCGTAAAAATCGGTTTTAGACGTTTCAGAAATTAGTCGGAACAGACAGACAAACATTGTAAAATATGTTATTTTGGTGTACCATGTTTATATATGGTTATTTCAATAATACATATATACAGACACACCAATTTTATTATATGTGTAGATATTATTTCATTTCGTTCCACATTGACTGTACAAACATTATTACTGTTATTAACCCGTGTGTTGCGGGTGCAAGGGGCGTCATGGGGCGGTATTGTCCGCAGGGGCTTGGGGCGTACCGTTTTTGCCCGACTGATAGTAGGGTAATGTTTTTTGTCTGTTTATTGTTATTAGCCTGTGAACATCTGCCATGTTAATAGATATTGTATTATGTCCTAGAATTTGAAGAGGAATTATTACTTTGACGTATGGGTTAGAAAATTGTATAATACTAGCTGTGCCTCGAGACTTTGACCGCGTGGAATTAAAGGAAATGGTGTGGCAACAGTGGTAGAGCCCGCTTTAACATCTTCACACGAATGGGCTCGCCCGGTGCAATACCACGACCACACAGAAGACAGGCGTGAAGTGGGAGCCATACCACGTTTCGTCTGATGACTATGGTGCCGGAGGCCTGATTTAAGTCTTCTTTCCTTTCCCAGCCTTATCTTACAAGGAAAGGACGGGAAGGGGAAGTGTACTTGACGGAGGACGATACGCATATGGAGAGGAAATATTCTCTTTCGGAGCGTCTCCTCCTCCGTCGATTAAAGGTTGGCA
>JAAOEG020138534.1:0-11755 GCA_011763625.2 Papilio bianor | reverse complement strand
AAAAAAAAAAAAAAAAAAAAAAAAAAAAAAAAAAAAAAAAAAAAAAAAAAAAAAAAAAAAAAAAAAAAAAAAAAAATCCTCGCTGCCTCACGACGCGGCGGGTGTTTCTTTGGGTATAGCCATCAATTGGGCCTATTGGATTTTTTTCCCCTAAAAAAACGCGGTAATTGCGAGGCAGGGCGATACCAAGTGTGCGAGAAAGTGACGAATGCGTGTTAACCTTAAAAATATTAATTGAAAAATGTCAAGTGTTCTTTTTTTTAAATATCCATTATATTTGAGAGCATAACTTGGGCATAATATTTCACGGCGCTATTTTTTAATATAAAATCGTTTATTTTCCTTAGTTTAAGCGAAGAATTCCACAGGGAAATTACAGTTCCAACGAATTAGAAACGTCCCATATAAATTTCGGTAAAACTGTCTGTGAATATGTGTATATATTTTTTATTATACGCTGTATTTGTTCGCGTATTAAATGGTTTTAACAGCTTGATATTTTTGAAGTAAGTTTTCAATACTGTTAAGTTTGTTTTTATATGAGTTTCTGACATACTGACTTAGGTGACACAACTTCGATCACTTTTCTACAACATTTTTATAATATTATTATTTATTTATAAATATTTTTAAGACCAAGTAATTAAGGTTCGCTTTGGTAGTATACTGTCATAATCATGAAAAAAAATTTTTTTTTATAAAATGCAATCGTTTCTCCCTTGGCTAAAGTTTGCTCCGAAGCGATTCCATAACGCATCTTAAAAATGTATGGAACTGCGGTATATTTCGATATATATAATAATATTATCACATGCTTGTCGTAATTTTCTTATGCATTTTGACACAGTCTGTCGATTCTACTGGTGCTATCGCTAATCGAATGTTACATTGTGTATGAGATCTGATACCTCAAAGAATAACGATAAAGTTATATTACTTAATTCATCATCAGCTCCCTATACGTCCCCACTGAGGGGCTCGGAGCCTACCCTAAGTTATGAGTGACTTGGCCTCACCAACCTCAACCTCAACCACGCTGGCCCAGTGCGGGTTGACTTCACACTTATCTTTGAATTTCTTCTCCGATATGTGCAGGACATCTGATAAATGTACATATGAAATTTGATAATTGAAAAACACATGGCGGTCGAATCCCGCAATGACCAACCCAGGACCTGCAATTTATAAGTGAGGAGCTTAACTCCTGAGCCACCGATACTACGAAATTGCTTTATTGATTGTTAAAATTTAAAATCATATTATTTTCGTATGAAACAGTTGAAACATAAATGTGGTTAAAATTGATGAAGGCGTTGTAAATTCAAATCTTTTCCGGCGCAGTGGCGACTGTCAGAGGCAATTTTCTCTTTCATGCAATTCACGTAACGTGCGATTTTTCTTACTCGGATTCGGATTTATTTAACGTTAAGAAGTCTATCGAAGAAGACAATTTTCATATGGAATAGTTTAAACTATTTTATCTTATTCTAAGGAGACAAAAGTCATTTTTATTTATTAACTAGCTGTCGCCAGCGAATCCGTCCGCGCGTTCCTTTTCTAAAATAAAGGCATTATTTTAAAATAAATGCAGCCTAAGTTACTCCTTATGTATTAGATACCTGCCAATAAAAGACCCGTTAAAATCGGTCCAGCCATTTCAGAGATTAGCCGGAACAAACGAACAGACATACAGACAGACAAAAAGTATAAAAATGCTATTTTGGTTTATGTACCGTATATACATTCATATACATGAAGTAAAAAACGATTATTTCAATATTACAAACAGACACTCCAATTTTATTATATGTATGTATACGTATCTGTAATACGTGATTTTATTTTAGTAAGGACTTGTCCCTGCTTTGCGTGGTACAGGATATTTCTGTGTGTGTGTGTCTGAACAGATTTTAGCAAATCTGTTCAGACATACGATTTTTGTGAATGTTTACAACACCTAAATTATAATACAATATATCCTATGTAGCTTTTTAATGGCGTTCATTAGTTTCGGAGCCTATTACACGCAAGCAAACATCTTTCCTCTTTTTAGTATAGATCACTTCCAAGCGTAATTAATTGTTCCGTTGCGTTCGGAATGATTAATACTAGTGCTCTTCCCCTTCCACCCTTTTCTTATAAGCAAATGATGGGAAAGGGAATTGAATTGCACGGAGGAGAAGACGCATAGGAAGAGGAAATATTCTCTAACAGTGCGTCTTCTCCGTCTAATAAAGGTAGGTAACGCATCTGCAATTGCGGATGTCTATGGGCACCAGTCTCTTCGCTATTTCAGCGATTTAAGGTGGCTGCGTCGTTTGCCACCTTGTGATATAAAAAAAATTGTAGATATAACATGAAGATAATTTATAGCAAAGGGAGAATTTCTGAAAGATTTTTTCTTTTTAAAAGTATGTTAAAAAATGTTTAATGGAAGAGAGAAAATACCATTAACATAATTAATTTTAACTGGGTTTCGTTGATTAAAGTTTTCTTTTTCAGGTTCCCAAAGTTCTTAGTTTGCGTCTTACATTTCATTTCTTAAGCGCATCCGTGCATTTAAATTTAAAAATACAAAACGCCTGTAAAACTTGAATAGCAACCGACGTTGGAAAACATTCTTAAGATTTATTCAGCAGGGCTGTAAGACGTGGGGCAAATAACACCACTTTTTTTGCTTTTTTTTATTTTTCTAAAGTCTTCACTTACTGGTCGTATGAATGCAGCTGAGCTTGTTCTAGCTTTTTTCATGCGTTAATAATAATGCTCAATGTGCTAAAGGAAAATATCCTGAAATAATAGTTTACAATTTTTTTTTAAGTTTTAGGTATAATAAAACTTTATTTGAGTATGTTTTATAACTGAACTGAGAATAGATAGCCAAATTCAAAGATGCGTCACAATTCGTTACAAGAGAGAGACGAAAGATATACTTGTAGCAAAAGAGAAAGAGCTAGCATGCGTTGAGCGCTTTGTTATTAGTGTTATTTCTGTGTAATATTAAATCTTACTAATATTATAAAAGAAAATATTTAGATGGATCGATGGATGGTTATTTTTTGAAGGTATCTTCACGGCGGCTCAACGTATTTCGTTCAAATTTGGCTTAGATGTAGATCAAAAGAAAGAACACAATGGCTACTTATTAAGTATTTTTTTAATTCCGCGCACAAGGAGTCGCGTTCAGAAGCTAGCGTATCGTAAAGAGGAGTTTTGACATAATCGCCATGCGTGCGTTAGCGATCGCAGGAATTCTCCACCGTTTTTATCGAATCACTGCTCCCAGTGGTCGTATATCATGGCGAACTTTGGGGAAGGCCTTTGTGTCATTTGGCTGAGAAGAAGATTAGTGTATCAAATACTTTCATTCACACAAATTCCCTCGGATTTATTAATTACATAAATATTTTTAAATAAAATATACTACTCTACTTTTCACAATCACTATATGTCTCCACTGAGGGACTCGGAGCCTATCCGGGTGACTAGGCTTTAGTCGACCACGCTGGCCCAGTACGAGTCGGTTCGCACAGATCTTAGAAATTTCTTCGCAGATGTGTACAAGTCGTATTAGAATATATTCCTTCAAAGTAAGAACGATGATTTTTTTATATTACAAGGTGACGAACAAGCAGTCACTGGAATTTGCCAAAATAGCGAAAAAACCACTGCCCATAGAACATAGACACATGGCCCACTGACAATAGACATCCGCATTTGCAAATGCTTTAACAACATCTCATCCCCCGCCAAATCCTCTTTCTCTTCCCATCCTATCCTGTTGGAAAGAGGAAGAGGACTAAAATTAGGCCTTTGGCACACCCTTCAGATGAAACGCGGGATTGCTTCCACTTCACACCTGTCTTCTGTGTGGTCGTGTGTGGTGGTCGGCAAATCCATTCGTACGAAGATGTTATAAATTCGAAAAGAACATTGGTACATGATGGGAAGTGCTTAATCCGCATACCACTGGATGGATGGATGGATGGATGTTTGTTGGAGTTTGTAGCTTAAGCCGCTGAACGGATCTCGCTGAAATTTGGCATAGATGTAGAAGATAGTCTGGAACACCTAGGCTACTTTTGATCCCGGAAATAGTTACGGTTCCCGAGGGATACGTATGTTTTTCTTATTTGCATATTTACTCGATAATTTGCCACAGATATAGAACATAGTCAGGAATAATACATATTTTAATTCTGCGCGGACGGAGTCGAGGGCGACAGCTAGTTATGTATAATTCTCTACTTTTACGTTCGTTTAAGATACAACGACAATATCAAATATAAATTAGTTTAACATCACAAGTTTGGAACCCACTTGTTTCGCGGGAAACTTTCAGCGGAGGCATTGTCTCAGCCACTTGATCCAAGTTGTGATTATTCACAGAAATGGGAAGTTTAGAAAGTTTCGTCAAATACAAGAGCGTTGGGGAAAATTTACTTGTACGTAACAATTGTTCGTATAATCAAAGTATAAGAATACACAGGAAGGGTGTCTTTCATAATTTAAAACATTAATGATATATCAAAAATAAACAGCTAACACACATATATTTCAACGATGTCGGCACCGTCTGGTTTCGACCACATCGGCTCTTCTTCAGGGTGAAGGGGACTGGTATTTTTTCGAGTTCGTGGTCCGAGTGAGGGAGAGACGAGAGAGTGAGAGACGGGCCGCGATCGCGAAGTGATACCAGTCCCACTCACCCTGAACAAGAGCCCCCGATGGGCTCGAAACTAGTCGGTGCCGATACTAATTCAAATATACGTGAGTGTGAGAACAATATTTTTAGTATGAAAAATATTGTCTTAATTCATCATTGGCTTGGCTATCCATCTAACCGTCTAACCGGGAAACCGTCTAACTTTTTGAGAAACACATTTAACGTATGTGATAGTTTTTAACCTTTTAAGACCCAATGTTACAGCGCCGAGGTTACTTGGCCAGTACGACTCCTTGCTCTTTCTTATAAAATTATTTTTTATTCTTTTGACACTTATTTGGTACTCGGGAACCGTAACCATTTCCGGTTCAAAAGTAGCCGTGTGTTCTTCTAGACCATCCTCTACATCGTTGCCAAATTTAACCGAGATCTGTTCAGCCGTATAGGCTGCAAACTCTAACAAACATCCATCCATGTAAAGTTTTAATATGATTAAAATTTAGAGCGAAGTTAGTGAAGAGCATTTATATAATTTTAATATTAAGATTGACGTTTTGTTTTATCTTAACTTGTTACAGATTTTATTTAATAAATATTTTCGGTTTTTAATATTAAGCTCAATATAATTCATCATTCCATCAATAGAAACATTCAATTCAGAAGAAACGATGGTCCTTCGAGCCTGACTGAAATGACTGAAATATCCATCCATAAGTAAATTCCTTTATAAAATAAATATGGAAATACATTTTATTCAACCTAAATAATTTAAAGCATTACAAATAAACCCATAAACATGTTAAATAGTGATTGCATTATTAATATGTTTTAATTTTGTATAATTTAGCGAATTCACTTCATTAGGAATTAATTCGTGCGGTATTGATGCGTGTCGACATAAAATTACTGAAATCAATTTACATTTTAATAATAAATCAGACACATTTGCGTTTAAAATCAATCAATTAAATGGAACACGAAATTCAAGTAGCCTCGCTGTAGTTTAGCATGCGGGTAGTCCCGCACACGGATTATGAAAATGATTGGTCGATGTGAAGCAATCGTCCTGCGAGGAGACAGTTGACGACTACAATGCACGGTAAAGAATTTATTTTCGCCTAATGCATGCGGTCCCTTGTATTTAATGAAAATGTTTCTCGCATGCGGGCTCTAACGACTAATGAATACTGCGCCGTAATAGGTAATTGTTATGGGCATCACACACGGACTGATTCGTGCCAGTGGATTAAATGTGGCGAGGCCTAATTGTAACCCTCTTTCCTTTCCCACACTTTTCTTATAAGGAAAGAATGGGAAGGGAAAGTGGATGTGACGGAGGAGGGGATGCATAGGAAAGGGGATATACTCTTTTAGTTTGTCTCCTCCTTCGTCAATTAAAGGCAAAGCATCTGCAATAGCGGATGTCTATGGGCAGCGGTCGCTTCGCTATTTTAGCGAATTCAGGGGGCCGCTTGGTCGTTTGCCACCTTATAACTAAAAAATTTGGTGACCATACATTGACCTGAAAACCTGTCAATAGCAAAATCCTTTAAAAAGTCCGTGTATACAAATCTTAGTAGACTTGGGGTGCAGACAACCCAAGATGTCGTAAAAAAAATCCTGTCTCTAACGTACAACAGCGAAGAAAAACTACTTAAGCACAGTTAAATGCATCTGAGTTCTTACACGAGTACTAATTACAGACAGCATCTTGAGTTGAAAGCGAATTTAAGAAGCGGTTGCTGATTCCGAATAATTTACGAGGGACGAGATATTAAATTCTTAATGCTGTGCAAGGAAATGGAAATTTCATTCCGAGCAATGTTTTATATGGATATTTCTTAAAGTGCTGTATAGTACTTCTTAGAGTGGATTATCTGCCAAATAATATAATACAATAGTTAATAAAAATCGCCGAATAACACAGCTAATCAGAAAAAATATAATTTTAATTTAAGATTAAAAACAACGCCATCTATTTGAAATATAATTTTTTTATGATTTGATATTTTAAAGTAAATATTTTAAAGCATAATTGTGAACAGTGGTAGATGCCTGAAATAACATCTGTTGTACGAATTTGCTAGCCCACCGCAATACCACGACCACACAGAAGACAGGCGTGAAGTGGAAATAATTCCGTGTTTTGTCTAATGAGTGTGCGTGGCGGAGGCTTAATTTTTGTCCTTTTAATCTCCCCAACCTTTTCTCATTATGATGGAAAGGGGATTTGGATTTGACGGAGGAGGGGACTCATTAAAAGAAGAAACATCATTTTTATGTGCGTCTCCACCAACGTCGATTAAAGGTAGGCCACGCATCTGCATCTGCGGATATTTATTTGCAACTGTTGCTTCGCTATTTTGACGAACTCAGGTGGCTTCTGCTCCTTTGCCACCTTGTAATATAAAAAATACGTTCATCGTATAAATAAGTCAATCTCTTATGCAAATTATTATTAATAATTATTTTTAAAATTCACAAATTGATTACGAAGAAATGCATGAAATTTTAAACAGGATAAAGTCATCCTTTGGCATGATATTGTCCGAACGCGATATAATTGTGTCGTTCATGAATAATTTCTTGAAGAAGTGGGCCTCGGAGACAATATCAGAGGTCATATAAATGGAATCAGAACGAAAAGGTACATCATTTAAGTGAATTACTCGAAATGCAGCCATTTTTCTCTCCTCGTGGGAAATCATCTTTTGGCCGTACAATGGCGGACAAGTTTCATGGAATTATTACAAACATCAATCAGATTATTTCGCTTTATTCATTTTATATTACCCGACTGATAAAGAGTGTAATTCTTTTGGCGCGCAAGTTTGTATGTAGGTATGTATAGTATGTGTGTTAATTCCATTGTGACGACCTAGAGCCTAAGTGACTGAACCGATTTTGACGAGTAAGCTGTCATTAGATTTGTCTTCTTCGCCGGAATATCAAGGTATATAAAGAGTAGTGAATTAAAATTAAATAAAAATATTGAAAACAACGAGTTTAAACCACACCAGCTATAACTTTTTTTACTATTACAACCTCAGTCAGGCGGATATTTTTTAATAAATTAAGGTTAGGTAATTTATACTAAGTGATGCCATATCCATAAATGTGAAAGTGTAGAATGCTTTGATGTTTGTTACTATGCAATTTTTTATTTGTTTTTGCAAATATATTTTTTCTTTTGTTTACTTTCTTTTTACAATAGAGGAAGGAATCTCCATAAAATTAGGAACAGATAATATGCAGATTATAGTAAAACTTAGCCTACTCAGTTTTTTTAATTCAAAGTGGACAAAATCACAGGCATAAGCTTATATTTAGATAATTCGATATATTAAATTTACGCTTAACGTTACGTAAGTTATAACAGAATTTTCGTACTTACATATACCTAATTTTAAATAGAAAATTAAGATTGTACAGTCCACAACTTAATCTGAATTTCGTGATATTATTTCGTATAAGCGGGAAAATCTCTCCGCTGGGCGTTTTAACACGTTTTCAGGTATTTCGTTGTGCATATATTTCTAAACAACGCTGTGCAGTTTATTTTAAAGATTTTCATAATGTTTATTATTACAAAACCTGTTATCATGTTCATCATCATTGTTGTCTCCATTCAAAGAGTATGAAAGCGATGAATATATATTTTGGACTATAACTCATTAATTAAAATGTCCAAATTAGAACATTAGATAAACTTAGATTTGAATACGTCCAAATGCTCGGTTGTAACTTACGGTAGAAAAATTAACCCAATCACATTCAAATACACCATGAGACAGACCAAGTTGCAAAGATGTCTCCAAATTAGAGTTTTGGCTATTATCCACGACCATAAATTATTGTTCAATAGCCATATAGAGACCCTTTATTTCCAAGGCGTATAAGGCGCTAGGGTTTGTAATGCGGACGTCACAAAGCTTCAATCAAGCAAAGACCTTTAAGATTTTTTATTGTACGCAGTATACTCGAATACGCTAGTCAAGTGTGGAACCCGCGTTATAATATATACATCTCTCGGATAGAAAACATTTTTTGGCTATTTTTATTGTTTAATATTATACCTACATTGTGAAAACGGCTGTTGGTCTTCCGGAAAATAAATAAATAAATAAATAAATTAGGTTTTGTTCGAGATTCGGCCATCTTGGGCGCCTTTCGAAGGCCCTAGAGTCCAGCCACTTCGTGCAAAGTCCACCGAGGCGGCCTAAGAGTTCTGCGGCCTCCCAACCCAGTAATAGCACCGGTTCGAGTGATTGGCTAAGATGGCAGATGGCGATCTGCACTGGTGGGCGAGTCAAGCTCGGTGAAGCTGTGAATGCCTCTTCAAGGCAAACAATTAGTCTCCGAATCAATGACGTTTTGAGTACATACTTGTTTGAAAGTTATGTTCGTAATTCACCAAAAGTAAGGATATAAAACAAAAATTTTGTCTCTAATTTTAAATAAAATACTTTCTAAAGAATTTCAAATAATGCTGTGACCTTACGGATGGCTTTTACGGCCTCCTTAAAAATAATGCCGAACTTTTGGTCCAAATGATTGTGTTATCCCGCGAAAATGAAAAAACTTTGATTGCGGTGTAAATTTTTTCTTCCTCGGCCACTGATTGAGACAATTTTTCTTAAGGAAATGTTTTTGTACGTTGTTAAATAAGAAATTCTATGTATCGATACGTTCCTTAAATAATAAGATCAAAGGAGATATCAAAAGCTTAATATAATTTCAACTAACTTATTTTTTATGTTTTATAAGCGTCTGATATTAGTAGATTTGTCCGAAGATGGTACGCGCTTGCCTAGTTAGTGCCTATTCACATTACTTTTGAAGGTCCCAACATCATTTTTGGACGGAAAAACAGACGCTGGCAACTTGTTCCAGTCCTTTGGTTACGCACAAGGAACGATGCTTCAGATTGCTTCGTTCGAACGCGCAGTACTTCGACCATAAAAGGATTCCCGCCGTATGTCTGAACGTCTGGTTGTAAAATAGTGATTGGGAAATCATTTTTGTAATTCTTACGCACATTCTCCAATATTTAATTAATGATCTACGGTTTCATTATCTATCTCGCTAACCTTAGGTTTTATCATAACCACGCTGGCCGCTGGCATGTTGGTTGACTTCACACACATCTTTGATTTTCTTCGCAGATATGACCAGAATGCATCCTGATGTTTTCCTCTACCGTAAGAAGGTTCTATTAATGTACATATGAAATTCGCAAATCGAAAAACACATTGTTACATGTTGAGATTCGAACCCAGGACCTACTTATTATAATTCAAGCGCTTAACCCCAGAGCATCCGACGCACTCATATATGTAAGGTTTACACACCATAAATTAATCACAATTCTAATCCTTTAGTTTCATTATCCAGTAGTCAGTTGTTTTATGGTATCCCGATTATTAAATACTAGCTTTTGTCCACGTCTTAGTCCGTCATTTTTTCTTGAAGCCTTAAAAAAATATAGCCTATAGCACCTGAGGATAATGTACTTCTTCAGCAGTGAACAGTAAATAACAATCAACAGTGGTAGACGCCATTAACAATAACTCCTGTTGAATGAATTGGTCTGCTGTCCCGGTGCAACACCCGACCACACAGAAGACCTGTCTTTTCGTGATACGTCTGATGAGTCTGATAACTGTTTTAACAAATTCTGGTGGCAGCTTGCTCGTTTGCCACCTTCACTACATAGTATAAAACAAAGTCGCTTACTTTGTCTGTATGTCCCCTTGACTGCTTAAATCTTCAAAACTACGCTACGGGTTTTGATGCGGTTTTTTTAACAGATAGAGTGATTAAAGAGGAAGGTTTATATGTATAATAACATCCATTAAATAGTGGAGAAATACTGTTATTTTTGAGGTTTCTAATGTGATGTCGTAAATTATTACATTTTTTCCGCTTAAGTTGTAAAAAACGCAGGCTGAACCCTACGAGATTTATCAGATTTATACTCGTGCGAAGCCGGAGCGGGCCGCTAGTATAGTATAAAGAAAATCGGTCAGTAGTTTCGTAGATTATTCAATGCAAACAATCAAACATTTCCTCTGTATAATAGCAACATAAAATTATATATTATACTAATATTACAAATCATTTACAGAGAACATTTCTCATACTGTAATTTATATTCAGTGCTTTGGTGCGCCGCAACAAGGTGATAAATCAAGACGCGCTAAAGTTGTAATTCTCCAGGTGATAAATATTATTACTTCTAATATTCTTTTAAGAACACGATAATGTACCTACTAGAATATTCCTATAGCTATGTCTCGGTTATAATATATAGCAGTAAACAAATTTTGGATATCTTTCTAGTTATTTTAATTAATTGTAAAAAAATAATATTCAAAATAGAAAAACAATTTTAATAAAACTTTAACTCAAAGATATAAAAAATCTTTCATCGTTAAACTGTACAACTTGTGTTGGGTATACCTCTAAACTATCTTAATCTTAATCTTAATTTTTATCTTATTCTTAATCTAATTTTTTAATGGACGGATGGATGGATGCTTGTTAGAGTTTGTAGCCCAAACGGCTTAACGTATCTCGATGAAATTTGCCATCGATGGATAGGGTAGTTTGGAAGAACACATAGGTTACTTTTGATCCCGGAAATAGTTACGGTTCCCGAGGGATACGTAGTTTTTCGTTATTTACATATTTACTCGTTAATTTCGCAACGGTTCAACCTAAGATACTGATATAGAACATAGTCTGGACTTACACACAGGATACTAAGTTTTATTTTTAAATAGCTGTCGCCCGCGACTCCGTCCGCGCTTTTTTCATTCTAAAATAAAATAAAAGTTCTAAAACAAAAATAGCCTAAGTTACTCCTTATTTCATCAGCTACCTATCAATAAAAGTTCCGTCAAAATCGGTCCAGCCAATCCATATTCGTATGTGTACATGTAGAAAAAAACGGTTATTTCAATATTAAAAACAGACACTCCAATTTTATTATATGTATAGACTAGCTGTTGCCCGCGACTTCGTCCGCGCGTTCTTTTTCTAAAATAAACATAGCCTAAGTTACTCCTTACTACATCAGCTATCTGC
>JAAOEG020132485.1:0-11879 GCA_011763625.2 Papilio bianor | reverse complement strand
ATGGGCATCGGTCACTTCGCTACTTTAGCGATTTCAGGTGGCCGCTTGCTCGTTTGCCACCTAGTAGTATAAAAAAATAAAAAAATAAAAAATGATTTCTAGCAAATATAACGGTTTTACCATAGATAAGACCGTATACCATTTAAAATAAAATTAATTCTATCTCATAAGTTGGCTGAATCCCATGTACAGCATGGATTAGTTAGTTACGTCCGTAAATATAAATCATACTTAGAATAATTTTAATATACTTAAAAAAATGTATCATCAAAGCCTTAAAAGCTATTTCAAAACGACGAATAAAAACTTTTAACCATTGTAATATTATATCTTACGAATTTATATAAAAATGAAATACGTAATGCTAAAAGAATATTTTCATAATAAAAAAATTAGATCTAAAATTAAACATTTGCACTCAGGCTATAAACTCTAAACCAGTTTCGTATAATCGGCGCAAAAAATGTATACAGTGAGCTCACAGCAAGCATCATGCCTAGATTTAAGTTCAAACGACATTTATGTACACAAGACGGCTACCTTAGCGCTTGTGACAAACCAATGAGGTTTATTCAGCGTTAAACATTTGTTTTCAATTTGAATTTCGTACTTTAAAATTGTATGTATAATAATTAAAGGAGAAATAAAAATATATATTTTATTGGATGTGCGATATTTGTGACGTTGAGTGTATTTGAGATATAAATAACCTAAAGTAATTACTGGCCACATTCAGGACAAGGAAAAACACATAACGATTCACAGTCGTCGAATAACCGCGAGTAACGACGCTATCGTCTGGTTCATTTTAAATGTAAAATGATTACTTTGTTAAACTTGTTTTTTGATGAGTTCAAAAAGCGCTATCTCACGAAAATTTTTAGGACCTAAGTTAATCTCTACATAGCGACAATAAATGGCACCCCAAATTAAATTTTAGTTTTGTGACCTACATTTCCTCGAGTGTCCAAAACATTGCGTTAACAGTGAGTACTTTTTGTCTAATAAGTGTGCCATTGTACCTTTATTCCCTTTTTAACCGACTTCCAAAAGAAGTAGGTTATCAATTCGTTCATATATTTTTTAAGTGTACTATCAAATAACTCCACTCGTGTTGCTATGATTTTGGTAATTCTATTTTAGATAGGAATATAGTGCTTACAGGTGGATCCCATTTAATTAATTTGGTTAATTTTTGTACTTTAAAGCTAACTAGTAGATTTTCAGTTTTTCTTAATAATGCGTGATGAAAACAAAGGACTATTTTTCTTTCTTGCGTTACGTAGGCTAAACTATGGAATCTACATAACAATGATATAGGAAAGAATTGTAGCTCTTTAAAAAAGCTAAATAATTCTCTGCGATAGCATATATCTATTATATCTTTTAAGGTCCTCGCGAAATAAACATTTTAAAATGCTTCCACCACTTAAGACGTACTTGTTCGTGTTATCTGGTGTTAAGTCCTTATCCAAATAAATGTGTTTATTATCAAGAGAATTATTAATGTAGATGTTAGGAGGCCTAGGGAGGAACGTACATTTAACTAAGTTTAATACATGTCAGATAAAAATGTCACTAATCTACTTGTACAAATTCAAAGAAGAAAAGACTATTCTTTGTTTCGAAAAAAAAAGAGGTGTACATTTTCTTCAAACGTAGATCATTTCTTTGGATAACACCTGGTCACCCGGTGAAAAAGATAGTTTATTGTACTCGAGATTCAATTTGTAGGCACTGCTTATTGTTTACATTTTCATCGGAGGGAATCGCATGAAGACGACGGTGATTTTGGATTAAGTAAATCAAAGCGCGTTCTAAGTTTTCATAATTCGGCGGGCGAGGACCCTGTGGTGGAATCTAACCCCGTTTAACTCGATATACTGCTCCATAAGTTCTCCTCTAAATGATCGGATATGAAAGCACTAACCGTCGTCGTCGGTCTCGTCCAAGTCACCTGGTTCTCTTTTTTGCACTTTCGCTGCAAGTGACTCTTCTCGATATTACACGATATAACATGACACCTGCGGTTATCCATGTTGGCTTTATACAAAGTTTTCATTACCTCTTCCGGCAAGAAAATCCTTGATGAAATACAAAGATGCTACATACTGTTCCCAGTGATGTTTTATCTTAGATATGTCTAGAATTGGGATTTAATGTTCCTCCATCAATAGACTTGTGGGGAATTTGTAACCTATGAGTATTTTTGTAATAGGCTTGTGTAGGTTAAATGCATCGTGTTTGTTATACAGGTTTTCAAGACACTCACATTTACGTCGGTACCAATTATCACGAGCAAAACGGGTTTCTCTGCATATTACTTTGTGCAGTTGCTGTTATACTGGTATGTATAAAGTTGTCTTTCTTCCATGAGTCTATAGTTTTTATGTCATCCAAACCTGCTTAGGGACCCAGTCGCGCTTTAAATATAATATTAATATCTAGAACCTTAGCTATTTGTTGTGTCTTAGTTGTGTCGGATGAAATAATTTTCGCGATTGTGTCTCGACTGCCCATTTATATTTATTTATTTCCATCGCCACTTTGGCTTTTATATTTCTGTCTATGAATTTTGTTATATCTGTTTTGTTTTTAATGTTTTTTTCATAATTTTCTTAAGGGTGCATGATATTGTAGGGATCCTTACATCATCATCTTTATCTTGCCCAACCCAACTCTTGCTCCCATACCTTAATGTGGGAACCAATATTGCCTTTTGAATCTTCAGAAGTACCTTCATTGACACCTTTTCAATTTTCACTAACGTACTAATAGCCCCACTCATTCTATTTCCCGCATATGCTCTTCGCTCTATATCCTTCACATTCCTTCCATCCCTACTAAACATGCACCCCAAATATATAAATTCATCCACCTGTTATACTTTTTTACTGTGTATCTCTATTTTAATCAGTGTCTTAGTTTCTTCTCTTTCAAATACCATAACTTTGGCCGTATCTACATTTAACTACATACCCTTAGCCTTCCGGAGATTCTTTTAACACTCTTATTGTTTCATGTAAATCCTTCTCTGACAACGCAAATATTACTTAGTCATTAGTAAATAAAACACATTTCATAATTATACTATCCATTCTTATTACCTTATGAACTCTTTCAAAGATTTCAAACAATCTTTTATATACAGATTGAACAACCTCGGAGATGCCACACAGTCCTGTCGTACACCTTTATAGAAGCTAAACCAGTCTGAGTGGGTCCCGTTAATTTGAACAGAAGCGGTAGAATCTCTATAAAAAGATTACAGCGCTCCTATTAGATCGCCGCTTAATTCGAAACTGTTTAGTGTTACCATAATTCTCTACGTAACTTAATTTACTGAATAGACTGATACCTCGATAACTATTACAAACATGTTGTGAGTCTTTTCCTTTATATAGAGGGACGGTCGCATACTTACACCAATCACTTGGGACTCGGCCACTTCTCCAACATATATCATATGTTAGAAAAGTGGCCGAGACCGATCTATAGCAAGCTTATAAGTAGCCCTTCACCGACCTTCAGCATTTTAGTGAAATCCTTTCATATCCCGGCGGTTTACTTCCTTTCATACTTATCATCGCTATCACAATTCCATATAAAACACGCCCATTTATAAGCACGCTATTATATGTATTTTATTTCACAACGATTAATGGTTGACACGTTCAAATTGTATTGGTTATGTAACTGGTTATTGCAACAGCGTAGACGTAGCGAGCTGTAGCGTAATCACCGACTGGCCTCTATTATTTCGATAGGAGTGACTTTTTGACTTTGTATCTATATCACGGTCAATCGATGGCGGTGAATATCCACGAGGGCGATTGCAAACCGGGTAGGCTAGGTTTTTTTTTAACATACATAATAAGGGGGCAAACGAGCAGCGTGAACATCAAGGTGATCATCGACCCCCATGGATATCAGCAATATCAGGGGAACTGCAGATGCGTTGCCTGCCTTTAAGAAGATGATACGCTCGCTTCTTGAAGGACTTGGTGTTATCAACACTTAATACTGTGCGTAATAATCTAAAATATCATGCGCCGTCTCACGCGCCGTTGGACCGCTCCGAGACATATTAGATTATTTCATGAATGATGTACTAAATGTTAGGCATATTACAAAGATTAAGGTTAAAAACTTATCTAGAATATCATCATCAGCTCACTATACGTCCCCACCGAGGGGCTCGGAGCCTACCCCAAGTTAAGGGTGACTAGGCCTTAGTCAACCACGCTGGCCCAGTGCGTGTTGGTTGACTTCACACACATCTTTGGTAGGTTGCATCACGATGTTTTCCTTCACTGTACGAATATCTAGAAGAAAATATCTAGAATATAAACAATTTCAATTCAGTAATTACTTTTATTTATTTAGATGATATCTATATTTCTATTGTTGGTGGCAACTGTTCATATTATTTCTATATCGGTCGATGTTACATATTTAAATTTCCAGATAGTTAACATCTTGGCATAAGTAAATGGAACCATGTTAGTCGTAGCTCTTATAGTCGTGGGCGTTGTCGCTCTGTACCTGTACGGAACAAGAACATTCAGATATTGGGAGAAGAGAGGAATCAAATATGACAAACCTATACCATTTTTCGGGAACATCTGGTCGATGTGCTCCAGAACCAAGAGTATGGTACAACTGGCTAATGAATTGTACTGGAAGTATCCGAAAGAAAGGGTCGTGGGCCTCTATCGAACTACACGGCCGGCTCTACTGATCAGAGATCCAGACCTTGTGAAGCAAATTCTTGTAACAGACTTTGCCTATTTCAATATGAGAGGCTTTAACACGCATAAAACTGTTTTGGAACCATTGTCAAAAAATCTGTTCTTTGTCGATGGTGACGTTTGGAAGCTGCTGCGACAGCGCATGACGCCCGCGTTTACTAGCGTAAAGCTAAAGGCGATGTTTCCACTTATCGTAGAGCGGGCTGCCCGCTTGCAGAATAACGCGATAAATGTACCACCTACAGGAGGAGTTCTGGACGCTCGCGAAATAATGGCGCGGTACACCACTGACTTCATCGGAGCGGTCGGGTTTGGTCTCGATTTAAATTCATTAAGTGAAGAAGATTCAGTCTTTAGAACACTTGGCGACAAAATATTTAAATTTGACGTTAGGCAACTATTGACACATTTTCTAAAAGAAATGTTTCCTGAAACCTTCAAGCATTTAAAAATTTTGAACAAAATAGAAAAAGACGTATTCGCCCTTGTCCGGAATATATTCCAAAAGAGAGATTACAAGCCATGCGGTAGAAACGATTTCATCGATCTTCTGCTCGAATGCAAGAAAAAAGGCAACATGGTCGGAGAATCTATGGAAATGAGAAAAGCTGATGGTACACCCAAAGAAGTATCGATAGAACTCTCTGAAGCTCTAATGGTCGCTCAAGTGTTTGTGTTCTTTGCTGCTGGCTTCGAGACATCAGCTACCTCTACAAGTTATACTCTACATGAACTGGCCTATAATCCAAAGGAACAATTAAAAACGCAAGAAGAAATCGATAGGGTTTTAGCAAAATACGATAACAAATTATGCTATGATGCAATCAATGAAATGAATTATTTACGATGCGCTTTTAAAGAAGGTATCCGAATTTTTCCGCCGTTGGGTTATTTTATGAGGCAAAGTGCTCGGAAGTATACATTCCCCGACATGGACCTCACAATAGATGAGGGAGTAACGGTAGTCATTCCTGTACAAGCTCTGCACAAAGATCCTCATTTCTTTGAGGACCCCGAGGAGTACCGGCCTGAACGCTTTTTGACTGATTTCACCAATCCAATGACGAATCACGTATTTTTGCCTTTTGGAGAAGGTCCTCGAGGTTGTATTGGTATGTTGTTTTAAAAATATATTTTGTAGTTTGTTACCTTCTTTATTTTAATTTGCATATATATATATATATATATATATATATATATATATACGTATATATTGATGTCCAGTATTAAGCAGAGCATTTGGTGCTGTTCGAGTAGGTGATAAAAAAAGATACATAAGATACGATACATTATTATAAACATTTTAAATATTTGTAGGTGAGAGACTCGGCCTGATGCAGTCCCTGGCGGGTCTGGCAGCGGTGCTGTCGCGGTACTCGGTTGAACCTGCTGCGACGACGGTGCGCCACCCCCCAGTGGATCCTACAGCGAACATAGTGCAGTCCTTTATCAGAGGAATACCTTTGATGTTCCGTCCAAGAAACCAGTGATGAAGCTGCACCAGACTGATTTTTGATGGCAATGTATATATGGTATATATGTAAATTATAAACAAACATATTATTGTGGTGGGAACTTAATTTATCACGTATTCGTTAGGGTCTGTTCACACAGACCGGTGCGTAGAGCAGACCAGATTTTTTGACATCAGATCAGTTGAGCCATATATGTACGACGGAAACCGGGTAATGTCAATACTTTTCACGAGTTATTTACGCTTGACCTTAATAAGAAAAGAAGTGCAGATTAAAATAATCCTTACTTTAATTGCATAAAACTCAATTTAATTTGCGATAAAGTATCTGCTCCTCTCTAAAAATACGGTTCAATCTCTCTGAATAGATCCTAATTGTACCTTATTTCTTTACTACCTTAGCATATATATGTACATATGTAGTTGTAGCTTAAGGTTCAAAATAAAAATTTTCTGTAAAAATATATAAAAAACATCGGTTTAAATACATTTTAATAAGATTTTAAAAGCTGAGATATTTTGTATGGAAATTAGAATGGATTGTTGCACTCCAATACTTTAATTCGTTTTTTGATATTAAAAACAATGGCACGCCGAATGTTTTTAAGTTTTAATCCACAAGTTTAGGCGCAGTTATTGAAATTATTGTAGAAATAAGTTGGTGTAAAAGAACTATTACATGTCCTAGTTGTTTTAATAAAAGTTTTAAATTAATTTAATTAAAAGGACAAATCAGCGTGAAATCCCATTTATTTTAAACTCAATATTTTCTGATTTTTTTTTACAACAAATGATATACATAACTTTAGATCTATTGAAAATTGTGGAACATACTTTAATATTAAACGATAGCTACTAAGATCTTTTATCTCCACAAAGGTTGACATTAAGACGTTTTGTGGGGGTCGTTCAGACAGGCAGGAGAGGAGAGCAGATGTTTTGATAAAAATAAAACAAGGTTTCTTTGTACTTTCCGCGTCTTTTCTTATCAAGAGCAAGCGTCAACAAAACACCTAAAGTAACATTAAAGCATGTTTCAATCAAATTTCAATGCATCTTTTATCCCACACAAACACATTTTAAATCTGCATCCTTATATTATTCTTTCCATGTCGTCTTTTTTAATGTTCTGTTTATAATTTATACATGACCCTGAGTCACGTTTGACCTTTTAACAGGAAAGATCCAAAATATTTAGTATGTATCGGTATCAGTGCCTGGTTATTACTATTACCACTATCAAGGATCAAGATCTCCTGAAAATATTAAATAGCAATTAAACAAAACGAATTACTTTAACAAATTCATAAGTAAAAGCGATGCTTTAGGAGGCTCGCGAAAATTTCTACCGTGTCATAATTTGTAGAATATAATTAAAAAAAATGTGGCGTACTATACATAATAAACATTGGTTTGGAAATCTTATAATAGATGATGTTGGAAATACAACAAAACTTTACTGAAACAAAATCTTTTTTCAGTATCAAATAGGATTGTCAGTCAGATCAGCTCACTATACGTCCCCACTGAGGGACTTGGAACCTATCCCAAGTTAGGGGTGAATAGGCCTTAGTCCACCACGCTGGCCTAACGCGGGTTGCATGACATCACACATATCTTTGAATTTCTTCTCAGATATAAGTATGAAGGTTGCATCACGATGATTTCTGTCACCGTAAGACCGTCGGGTAAATGTAAATATGAAACACGGCGGGATTCGAACCAGGACCTGCAGATTACAAGTCAAGTGCTTAAATAGGATTTTACCACAGATAAAATCTAGAAATAAATTAATAGTTTCTTAGTAAAGTGTACTACAAAACTGTAAACATTGTGGTATAGTTGAGGGCTCTCTTCGCTGGCCCCGATTACTACATCATGTGAAATAACTTCCTACTAGTTGAAGATAGGTCAGATGTCTGAGAATATAACAATTTTATTGAAGCAGAACGGTGTACCTTCTTATTGTATAATATTTATTGCAAGTTTTTTAATTTTATACCAACTTGAGCAGCAACGCGGGCTTGTGTCCCGGAATATGGACCGATGGCTTGGACAAGGTTGCGGGAATATTCTAGAGGCGGGTGACAAAGGACCGATCATCGTGGCAATGTTTGAGGGAGGGGCAGACTCAGTAGAGGGCATCATATAGATGAGATGGAGAAAGGAATTCAAGAATTTACAACAGTTATATCCTCATATAATACTAGTAGCAAAGAATCCGAACTAATTTTTTAACTAATGGTAAAGGCTAATTTTATCTCAGTAAATGGAAAGGAATCTTACTTCTTTGAACTTAAAATTTAGATTAGTGTTGTGCTGGTCTAGGGCGACAATGCTAATACGGTGGGCATAAGTCAAATTAGGTTATAAGACACCAGCTCTCCTCCCTGTTAGGATCCTTGTCGCACTGTGCCTTGTTGTGTTTTATCATTTTATATGCGTATTATATGATATAGCAACGCTTCATTCACTGGTACTAATAAATAACGTTGTCTCACTACAACGACTACTACGATAAAAAATCGCACAAGCCTTAATTCCTTTATTCTAAATTATGAAGCGGTATTATAAAAGCATATTATACCAGAAAAACATGATTAAACTTAGTATGAAAAGGTTCCCCCCTACAAATTTCCATATAAACAAAAACCAGAGCTTAAAATGTTTAAACCACTGGACAAAATTCGGTGACATATTGATTCGTAGTTTAAATTTTATACTTTGAGTGTTTTATATAATAATATAACAAGGATTGAGGCGCGGTCCAATGTTCAAGAAAATTGGGCTATTTTAACATTGATGTCCTTGTAACAGAACTAGAACCGAGTATAACATGTAAAATGGTAGATCCTTCAGTGTCGGCATTGCAAAGCTTCTTTCCAATATAAACAATCTTAGAAACATCGCCTTAAAACATGGGATAGCCCATATTCAAGTCCAAATATTGCTAGTTACTTATAAAAGGAGCTCATTGATACTAATTTACTTTTTTTACTTGCCTTATTAGTCCTTAAAAATTAACAAACATTAAAAGCAATGATGATTTTAGAAATATTTTATTTCATCCTTGATCGAAACAACAAAGGTAAACCACCACGGATGCTCTGTACTATGTTTGAAGAGGAATCAACTTTTGGATAGCGCAGCGTGGTCGGCGCGGGTTCAACTGAGTACCGCGACAGTACCGCCGCCAGTCCCGCCAGAGA
Organism: Papilio bianor; assembly: GCA_011763625.2. Classification (NCBI taxonomy): domain Eukaryota; kingdom Metazoa; phylum Arthropoda; class Insecta; order Lepidoptera; family Papilionidae; genus Papilio; species Papilio bianor. The sequence goes on along the minus strand of JAAOEG020132485.1, from coordinate 2,445 downwards.
CTGCATCAGACCGAGTCTCTCACCTTGAATTATATAAATAATGCTTTATTTTTTTATTCACTTATTTACCAAATAATAGAATATCTTTTTAAATGGTCTCTTTACTTCAAAACTAAAGAATGTCTGCATGAATGTACTTTTACTATTTGACGATGATAAAATTATAAAACGAATACGTGAAACTTACCGACGCAAGCCCGAGGTCCTGTACCAAACGGCAAATATACGTATTTTGTCATAGGGTTAGTAAATTCATACAAAAATCTTTCTGGCCGGAACATTTTTGGATCGTCAAAAAAATGTGGATCCATGTGAAATGCTTGCACAGGTATAAATACCGTGACGCCCTCGTCTATCGTAAGGTCCAACTCTGGGAATGTGTACCGCCGAGCGCACTGTCTAATCAGAAATCCTAAGGAAGGAAACATTCGCAGCGCTTCTTTGAAAACACAATGTAAGTAATACATTTCATTTACTGCTTCAAAGCAGAGAGTATTATTGTGTATCAACAAAATGGTGTCGATTTCTTCTTGCACTTTTCTCTGAATCTCAGGATGGTATGCGAGCTGATGTAATGTAAAACTTGTTGCGGAGGAAGATGTTTCGAAACCCGCAGCGAAGAACACGAATACTTGAGCGGCCATCAGCAATTCGTCCATATCCAGCGACACTTCTTGAGGAGTCCCGTCGGCATTTCTTTTCTCTATAGATTCTCCGACCATTTTTCCTTTTCTTCGACATTCAAGAAGTAAGTCGATAAAGTCGTTTCTATCAGAAGGCTCATTATTTCGCTTTTTGATAATGCTCTTAACCAGATAAATTACATCTTTTTCTACTTTTCCTAGTATTTTTAGATGTTTACATGTCTCAGGAAACATTTCTTTCAACATTTGAATAAAAATATCATGAACACTAGTTTGAAATATTTTAGCACCGAGTCTTCTGAAAGCGGAATCTTCAGTACTGAGGGAATCGGCGTCGAGCCCGAATCCACATGCGCCGATGAAGTCCGTGGCGTATCGCGCCATTAGTTCCCGGGAGTCAAGCACGCGTCCCCTCTGCGTTGCGTTGATCGCGTTGTCAACCAGGCGCTCAGCGCGCTCCACAATCAAGGGGAACATCGCTTTCAGTTTCCCACTTGTGAACGCGGGGCTAAGACGTTGTCGCAGCAGTTTCCACAAGTCGCCATCAGCAAAAAATAAATTTCTCAGTAGAGGCTCGACCACAGTCTTATGAGTGTTGATGCCCCTCGGATAAAAATATGCAAAGTCTGTTACGAGAATGCGCTTCACGATTTCCGGATCTCTTACAATTAATTCGGGACTTGAGGCTCCGTAATTTCCCACCACTTTTTCATTTGGATAATTCCAGTAAAGTTCAGTACACATTTGCGTTATACTTTTCTTCATTAAGTATATGGGAACACTGTTGCCGAATAATGGTACTGGTTTGTCATGTTTGATTCCTTTTTTCTCCCAATATTTGAAGGTTCTCGTACTGTACCAGTACAGCGCGCCGAGTAAAACTAGGGTCAGAGCTATCGCAAACATGTTTCACACGAGTATTTTCACACAAAAGCTGACAAATAAACGACATAAAGATAAGTACGAGGAGATAACAACGATTCGCAGTGATAAACTGCGATAACTTGTACATTAATCCTTTTCAAACGAAACAACAATTAGCTTTACAAGTTAATATTAAATAGATACTCATGTCCAAGTGCCACAAGGAATAATTTTTTTCTACATTTTTGATTACTCTTGTGAAACAAACCTTTTAGTTTTATTAGATCACGTTGGTGACATTATGTAATCCATAATTTTTTTAGCTAAAATTGTTTACTTTTGTCAGGATCGAAAGTATTTTAATTAAAAAGTATTTATTTGTGAAAATTAAACCAAAAAAACCTTATTGTCTGGAGTAAACATTAATATATTATAACGTAACAGATAATACTCGTATTTGTAATCACAAAATACAATGTGTGCGATAAAAATTAATTGATGATTGTTTATTTTCCAAATCGAATCAAGTAATTTTTGTGTAAATTTATGAAATTAATTGATAATAATAATAATAAGATCATAATATTTTTAGGAGACATGAATGCAAAAATAGGTTCGCCCAAATATGAAGAAAACTCTGTTATGGGATCATATGGTTACGGGAAAAGAAACAAAAGAGGTGAAAAATTTATAGAATTTTGCCTAAAGCACGAACTCAAAATTGTAAATACAATGTTTAAAAAGTCGCATAAGCTAAGGTGGACATGGAAAGCACCCGGCGGGCTCACAAAAAACGAAATAGATTTTATAGCAACAAATCAACCTACCCTAACCGAAAACTTTAATGTGATCAACTGCCTTAAACATCCCAGTGATCATCGCCTTGTGCGTGCAACATTTACTATAGAAAACTCTAAACAGTCAAGAGCGACTTACA
>JAAOEG020131570.1:0-11896 GCA_011763625.2 Papilio bianor | reverse complement strand
TGTTCAAATGGTCCAACAACAAGCTCAAGCCTTGTCTGGTAACAATAGCAAACACATCATCTACATATCTCCACCAGAATCTGGGTTTGATTGGCGCCGTTCGCAAATTGTGAAATGTCAATTTTAATTGACATTTCTTTAGAAAGAACACGTTATTCTAAGGAAACCATGGCAGATGAATATATATTATCTAGGACCGTTATTTAGGCAATTTAAACAGCTAAAATTCTTTTATACATTATTTTTACGTATATATTATAGTTTAGCTTACTTAAGGCAATATAGTAACGTTGTCCTGTTCTTTGTTACGATTCTTGCAATTTCTGTTTGCGCGTAAGTTTTAATCTTTTGATATCTCCTAAACTATCGGTCAGAATGACATAGTTCAAAGGGCAATTATAATCTACGTTAAATTCTCCTATTTATCGGCATATTTATTTCGATAATAATTCATACCGAACACGAATAATAGCGTCGTAAGTGGCGCAAGCGTTTTAAGTTGAAAAAAAATGGTTAGAGCGCGACAACCTTAAAAGATAGATATACATTTATGCCATTGCGGACTTTATTATAGATTAATTAAAGAGCTACAATTCTTTGATACCTCATTTTTATGTAGGGTGTATAGTTCCGGCGGCGTAACGCATGTAAGCAGAATTGTCCTCTATTTTCGTCGCGCATTTTTAAGAAAAACTCAAAATCTACCCGGTAGTTTTTAAGTTTAAAAATTAACCAAAACAATGGGACCCACTTGCAAGCATTTCCTGTCGATTACAAAAAGAATTATCAAATTCGGATCACGTACGGCGGAGATACGCGGTAACACACATAAAAAAACATACACATGAATTGAGAACCTCCTCCTTTTTAACCGACTTCAAAAAGGAGGTGGTTCTCAATTCGTCTGTATGTTTTTTTTGAAGTCGGTTAACAAATATATCATTGCTAGCATTTTATTCTGCCTGGCCAAGCGCCGCAGTTGCAATTTTCAACGAGCGTAGGTATTGATCTTTTGATATCTTCTATTCTAACTATTGGTCAGAATGACATAGTTCAAAGGGCAATTATAATCTGCGTTAAATTCTCCTATTCATTGACATATTTATTTGGATAAGGATTCATATCGAACACAAATAATAGCGTCGTAAGTGGCGCAAGCGTTTAAATTAAAAAAAAATTGTTATTGCGTGAAAGCCTTAAAAGATAGATACAGATGAATTGAGTATCTTCTTCTTTTAAGAAGTCGGTCAAAAAGTAGTTTGGTTCCAACTAACAGATTACTTGGAAATGAACCACGGTTTTAGGAAAGGCCACAGTACAACCACGGCTCTCTTGGATGTTAGTGACTACATTATTACTGCTCGAGGGCGTTTGACTGTATAGATATACCTCTGCTTCTTTCTAAAATGTCCTACTATGGATTCGATCCAGAGACGGTAAGCTGGTTTCAAAGCTTCCTGTCAGGCCGTGGTCAGTACGTAGAAATAATGCAGGATAACGGTCAAACGAAGCGTTCTGCTCACAGTAATCTTGGAAGAGGCGCCCCCCAGGGAACTATCTTCTCTCCACTTCTATTTATTTTATACACAGCAGATATAGTCAAATGTATACGAAATTGTAAATACCAGTTATACGCTGATGACCTGCAAGTGTATATTTCATTTAAATGTAGCGAATAGGCCTCCGCCGTGCCATGTCTTAACGAGGACCTTGTCAGAATACAAAACTGTTCCCAACACAATTCCCTCATCCTCAATCATGCTAAGACAAATGGTGGAATGGACAATATATGGTTTTTGGGACTAAGCATCAGTTGAAAAATGTACCGTTAGACTGTCGAGTTAAGATAGGGTCCGAGGGAATCCAGCGCGTTTACGAAGCCAGGAATTTAGTATTAAAACTAGATCCAAATCTGTGATACGAAAAATACATATTAGGAGTCGTTAGGAGCTGGTTCTATAGATTAAAAGTACTTTACAAAGTTCGGAAATACCTAAGAGAGGGACTTCGCATCTAATTAGTTGAATCGCTAGTATTGTCTAAACTAAATTACGCTGATACAGTGTACGGCTATTGTCTCTACGCTAAGACCGGAAAGGTATTACAGAGGTTACAAAACGCGTGCGCCCGATTTTGTTTTTCTATACCACCTCGAAGTTACATTACGCCGTTCTTAAATGAACATAATATTTAAAAAATCGAATACCGCAGAAAGCTGCACTTGGGTTGTCTTCCCTTTGAAATCATAAAATCGCAAGCTCCAAAATATCTTTTTACGAAATTAAAGTGGTGAGACAGTAGAGGCGCTGAACGTAAGCAGCGGTTCCTGCAGCGCCGGGGTAGATTCCGCTATGCTGCTACTCGGTGCTGGAACAACATCCGGCCGCCCGTCAAAAGCGCACGAACAAAGTTATCTTTTAAAAATAAATTCAAAACTTTTATTATGAAGGCTCAAAAAGGAAATAGCCATAACTTATTAATTAAATTATTAGTATTTAAAGATATAATATTAAAATAGTTTTTTTTTTCAGTCTCCATTGGAAATATTAATTCTGTGTTTTTTTTCTCAACTTTATTATGTGACTTATTAATATTTATTATTATCATTTTTTTATTTCACTTATCATTTTCTTGTATGCGGTGGCGGATTATACACTTGTTATATGGTTCTTGCTTTACGTTCTTGCTTTTAAGTTTAAATGGAAAATTTTAGCAATACCTTATTTATCAAGTTCTGTAACTGACGTATGAAGGACGCAAAGGCTTCTGCAGAATATCAGTGTCATACCCCTTGAGGTATTAAACAATAACAGAGCAGAGGTCCTATCTGTTCAGCATTGCATCCGTTTTTTTCATCTGTTCCTATCTGTTGATTCAATATATACATATATATATATATATATATATATATATATATATATATATATATATACATATATATATATATATTTAATTTACGATATTTCTTTTTAGTTTAAATATTATTTGAAAAACTTTAACATCATAGTAATTTAAGCGTGTAATCTGTAAGTTTTTATATTTTTGAACAGATTAAATTAAAGCAGTCATTAATAAAATAACTTAAAAAAAGCCAATTGGATTGAATGCCGAGGAACTTTATATGAGAATCTAATTTCCTATTCACAAGGGGAAGAGCAAAAGATTTATAATTTATTTCAAGATAAGAGAAGAATGAAGCGGCCGGTAAGCACAATCCTTATATATCGTAAAAGATCCGAGGTCAATTTTAAAGCAAAAAATTATTGGACCCCTGATTTATCGAAAGTTATAGCATAACGTAGATTGGCCCTCTCAAAATTTAGACGAAATCCAACGCAAGATAACATAATTTACAAAATGAACTAAAGAATCTAAAAGATTAATAAGAAAAGCTAAATCCATATGTTGTAATATTTTGTTATACTGTCGATAAGGTAACTTCGGTCCCTGAAATGTGGTGAGAAATGAAATGGGTGAAAGGTATTAAGCAATCACAAATAGCGCATCCTTCAATGAACTAAACAACCTATTAAATTCTCTGACCACAGACTATACTGTTAATAATATGCCCTTTAATATGAAATGACTTGAACTTGACTTTTCTTTGCAAGAGCTGGAAAATTGTTTAAAATGCAGAGACACCAAACCTAGTGAGGACGGCATTTCCTATTCCATAATATATAATTTACCATAGGAATATAAAATGTTCCTATTAAGTATGTACAATGACATTAACAAATTAAATATTGTGCTTTGTCAGTGGCGAAACATCGAAATTTTCCCTATTCGGAAGAGTAATGACAACAATGGGGCCCCAAAATTAAGACCCATTTTTTATCCTGTTTGTGAAAAATTCTCCATTTGATGTATAAAAATAATTAAGTGTTTCCTGTGTTTTCTGAAAAAAACAGAAAACATTTTCTTGCAATACCGCCGGTTTTAGAAAATCCTTTTCTTGAGTGGACTCTTTAGTACGCCTGGTTACCTACATATACTCGTATATAATACAAATTCGTTTTTCTGAATAAACTTAAACGCTCGCGTGCTTTCTACACGTTAAAGGCGCAACAGTGTCTAAGTTGATACGGGTTTAACCATATAATATCAACTGGAGTTGGGAGCAAGGTTTAGTAGTTACATTTGGTATTTTCTTTTTGAAATACATGTAAATATAATACCTCATAATGTTATTTGTGTATCAATAAATGGATATAATATCGGTTTAGCGCAAGAAGATCTATTGTGGCATTACTGTTTAATTTGACAACAAATAAACTAAATCAAGTCCCAGAGAGAGTAATGATATCTTAATAAGCAGATTCTGTTCTATTCACTAGAGATAAAGAGTTACATAAATCTAAATAACTCATAAGTCTATTCACATTATGCAAAACACATTAGAGAACTTCATTATGGGTCTAAATAAGATAAGTTTAAAACTCGCGTAACTAATTCCCTAATTGGTAGTAAAGGATCGACAGAAACCTCATTCCTCATGCAATAAATGTTAAGACGGTCTGCGTTGGTGTTGTCACATAAATCGCTGCAAAAAGCTCAAAACTTCTAAATATTCTAAAACCAACCTTTGGCAACACATGGGGAATACACCCAGAGCATCTACGAAAATTATGTTTATCAATACCTGACGCTCGCGACTCCGTCTGTGCGGAATTAAAATAAAACTAGGTATCCTATGTGTTATTCCAGACTGTGTTCTATATCTGTGTTAAATTTCAGTACAATATATTGAATCATTGCGGAATTACAGAGTAAAAAAAAATATCCTATAGGAACCGTAATTATTTCCGGGATCAAACGCAGGCTATGTGTTATTCCAGATTATTGTCTAAATCTATACCAAATGTAATAGAGGTCCTTTTTGGCGACAAACTCCAGCAAACATCTATCTATCCATCCAGTTAAACTTTCGCATTTATAATATTTCTAGCTTTTGACTGCGAATTCGTCCGCGTCAAACGTGTCTGCTCGTTCGGATTAGAATCACCTAACACGGTATTTCTAAAACATTTCCGTATATACTTTCATCCCCAATCCCTATTGTTGTTTTACACCCTTGATGACAAAATTTTAACGAGTTTTGTATGGCGGTTATATTTATATCGATATAACAACCAAAACAGTTTTCAGCTGTTATTTCTAAAAATAACGATACTTCCATTCTACTATTACATTCCAACCCCCTTTTCAACCCCTAACAACGCTTTAATCGTAATAAACAGTAGCATGTATCCATCCCGAGGGTCTAGATTATTTACGTACTAAATTTAATAGAAATTGGTCCGGTAGTTTAGTAGAGTAAGGGAGACAGACAGACAGACAGTGATTTTTTCGCATTTATAATATTAGTGAGGATTAAGATTAAAAAGATGTAGATTGGATAATTGCTTCATTTATTTACGAATGCAGTGCCAAAATTCATGCATGCAGCATTTAATGGGAATCGATTCTTAATCTAATCGACTCCGTGGAATGAAGTAACTTCATATAAGAATTAATAAAAATCAGCGTATATATACTACATAGTATAAAACAAAGTCCCTTTTTCTGTCCCTATGTCCCCTTGACTGCTTAAATGTTTAAAACTACGCAACGGATTTTGATGCGGTTTTTTAACAGATAGAGTGATTGAAGAGGAAGGTTTATATGTACAATTAGCTGTCGCCCGCGACTTCGTCCGCGCGTTTTTTTCTAAAATTAAAGTTTTTTTCTAAAATACACATAGCCTAAGTTACTCCTTATTACATCAACTATCTGCCAAAAAAAATCCCGTCAAAATCGGTCCAGCCATTCCAGAGATTAGCCGGAACAAACAGACAGACAGACAGAGAGACAGACAAAAATTGTAAAAATTTTTTGGTGTATATATATTCATATACATGTAGTAAAATACGGTTATTTCAATATTACAAACAGATACTCCAATTTTATTATATGTATAGATAACATCCATTAAATAATGGAGAAATACTGATATTTTTGAGGTTTCTAATGTGATGTCGTAAATAATTACACTTTTTCCGCTTACGTTGCAACAAACGCATGCTGAATTCTACGATATTTATCAGATTTATATCCGTGCGAAGCCGGAGCAAGCCGCTAGTATATTATAATTAGGTTTTTTCAATAGAGACAGTAAAAGATTAGACGGGTGACAGATATCAAACGAATATTAAAACATCTTCTAAAAAACAGAACGCAGGTCACAGCATCTAACACTAAATAGGTTTTACCTCAATAGACTGGACAGAATACCGAATCACGCATTGAAAATTACAGGCGTATACTAAAAAACGACTCCAACTCATGTCATGGGATTCGAGCGAAGCATTGGACACTTTATCAGTAAGACTTGCGAATTATGAAATTAAGCTCCATGAATCATATCAGTTATTGGCGAAATAGAAGAAAACCCTCACTCATCAATACTTTTAATAAGGGTTGTGGGTCACTCCAACAGCGAGTTGGCGATATGTGATGAAAAAAACGCTGTCGTCCGATTCGCGACAAGCAGGAAGCCAGATGATATCCAACAGTTGCTTTTGGAGTGTCGGAGGAACAGGCGCAAGCAAGACCTGCTGTTTCGTGACCTGAAACTCAACTCGCCTGATGTTGGACACATTATTACAATTTTTATCTTACCCGACTTCAGTCGCGACTGTACGTTTATGCCAGCTCGTTTCATAAGCAGAATCAACTGCATTGGGAAAGCTATGTTCTGTAAGGATAAAAATCCTCACAAAAAATATACAATAAAAACAAGTTTGCTTAAGATTCGTTGATTCATATACGCCTTTGAATATGGCAGAGTAAGAAGTATAATTAAGCAATTTTGCTCTTCTTTTTCTAGAGGCGCAAAAAATTAACAAAGAGTTATTATAATATACACTATTTACGACGACAATTCTATAGCTAAAATAGATACGCGAAAGAGAATTTGGTTTTGGATTTATACCATTTTAAATGATTACAAAGTTCCCATATTGGGAATAATTTCAATTGCTAACTTGAGATAAAAACTGATTTAGATTTTTTGTCACAGAATGATGCCCATATAATTCAATAAATATATACAATATAAAAAATAAAAATATTTGATTCGTACGTAAAAATTACGGACGGACTTATCAAACAACTCAATATATAGCAATATATATAGACTTTGATTTAAAAAAGCAAAAACCATCCTACTGAGGTTTCGATACTTTAAAAAACACAAAAAAATATTTAGAAGTGAGCAAATTAGTTCTCAAATCCACTATAACTGTTTGGGGCATTAAAAGTGGATTTGAGCAGTTTCATAGAGACACCGGAGAAGAAGACGAATCGAATAACTCACTCGTTGAAATTGGTTAAATCTTTTAGGCTCTAGGCTGTCACTGTAAAACTTACATACATAAAAACAAAGTAACAAACGCGTGAAAAAATTGCCCTCTTTGTCAGTCGGGTAAAAAAATAGACTTCAAAGTGGACGTTGTGATTAAAATTGCCAAAGATAGGTTTGCTACGGTGGCAGGTAATAATGAATTAAAACTTTTAAATATCAAGTAGTGAAACGTGTGGCAATATTAAAGGATATAAAAGATCTTTGTAATTAAAACTACAGACAGGATATAGTAAGAGGTTTGGAGCTGAATTTATCGATGACGTATAGTACTGCTATATGTTTGATTTAAAATTGAATTACTAACAAATGCAAGATAAAAAAAACTAAAGTAATTATATAAAATTGTAAAACAATTCATTTAACGTAATTTAAGGTAATTAAATTTGCATCTTAATAAAAATTGCATATGTAATCATTTAACATAGGGTTGTATTGGAACTCCGCCTCCGCTTCCGCAAGTGCAGAACTTCCGAATCATACATCCGCATCCACTCCCGCACTTTTATGCGAAGTTATAACGGTTGACATACAAAGAGCAAGAAGCAAGTCTTGTTGAAAATTTTCCCGGTTGAGTGTTTAACTCGATGAAGAGAAAACGAAAAGAAGACGACACTATTAGTAATAGCAACAACTTGATACAAAAAACGCTAATTAATAATTAGTAATTATTAAATAAGTTTGCAGTACTATAACGATCCAATACAGAAAATCCACTCGAAGTGAACGAAAACCCTTTAATGTGGTTGAGAGGCATCAGACAATACATACTTATTAGAGACTTAGAGTTCAGTTCCGAAGTGAACTCATCTTTGGTTGCTAGTATAGTACAATTGATGAACCTTTAAATCGATTGGAATATGACAAAGCCGCTAAGCGTTTGTAAGATATAAATCGATTGTTTTTTAAAAATAACTAAAATATCGATAGCTATAAAATCTTGTAAAATAATTGTATAGTGCGACAAGCATATCTGACCCAGTAAGAGGCGCTGCTTTCTTAACTTTCTTTCTTAACCGACCCTTTATTTTTGCTCACGGCTGTATTTCAATTTTAATTATCATTTCGTTAACACGATTAGATAAGCAATAAAAAAAAACAAAATTACTTGAATAAATCATGATTCACATTTTTTCAATTTCCGCATCCGCTTCCGTTAACCTTCGCATCCGTGGGTTTCTGCAGATGGTGCAATGCACGGGACTGAGGGACTCAACTCCGTACCCGCATCCGGGCGCGTTAAGATGGCATCAATATAAGTCTAATTTTACTTGTAAAGTAGGAATGAAGTAAAACTGCCGTCACAGTTATACTGCTCGTTTAGATTTACTGCTCTGTGGCTTTCGTCGGTTCCATTAACAACGCATTCTCATTGTTTAAGTTAATAGAGGAAATTTAATATTCTCGTACGTTTTCATTACTTACTTTAGTTGTTTAAATTTTACAGCTTATTAGAATTGAACATCTAGGCTCCTGCCTTGAAAAGACTTTTTAGTCTGTCAGTCACACCGATTAGAATGAGCTAAAGATATTCGTCAGATATCTTTTATAATTATACACTACTTGTATGATATTTTTAAATAAATCCTGTTTAATTTTATATTTAGGAAATCTAAATAAAAGTGTAGAAAGTTAGGTTATTTAGAAAGAATGCAGAGATAGAGAAGCTTGTGGCCGACCCCAACATCATTGGAGAGACAAAAACCTACAAAGAATGACTGATGTCCGGGTGACGGTGCGCAGTTGGTCGTCCCGTCTTTAGCTGGAAAGATAAGGTCAATAAAGATCTGCGGGAGCTGCAAGTCTGGGACTGGGTCGTAATGGCGGAGGATCGACAAAAGTTGAGACTTTTGTTGTCGGAGGCCAAGACCTACTTCGGTTCGATGTCACCCTAGTTAGTTATTAGAGTAGATTACAGCAAAATTAGAATAGAGCACAAAAATTGACGATTTTGTTTTATAAAGGAGACTAAGATGATAATGTCTTACAAATTATCCGAGAGTAAGAAACCCACATTATAGTCCGCGTTAGTCTCACTCACAGTATTCGTATTCTAATCCTTCTTATTATTTACAGATGCTGCGCATTCACTACACAACCACCTACACAAAGCAGAACGTCAGTGAGTTCGTGAATCTTCCGCAAGTACAAAACTAGGAAGTGAAAAATCTATTAAAAAAAAATCACAATGCGTAACTTAAGTAGTAAGTCGTTTTTATGTTACTATTGTTTTCTTTTTTTACGGTTTTTTCTAAAAAGGCCCAGTTGTTCAAGTGTGGTTTATGATGGCGCGAAAAAAGATTGAAGCGATTGTTGATGAAATCTAGCTGTTACATATATCATAGGCTTCTTAAGAGTACAATCCAAGTACACAGAATAGAACAAGTCAGGAATAACTCGAACTACACTCGTTGTTTTCTTTCACATTCAACTGCTGTTTTTAACCGACTTTAAAAAGGAGGTGGTTCTCAATTCGTCTGTATGCCTTAAGTAAGCTAAACTATAATATGTACGTAAAATTGATGTATGAAAGAATTTTAGCTGTTTAAATTGCCTAAATAACGGTCCTAGATAGCATATATTTATCTGCCATGGTTTCCTTAGAATAACGTGTTCTTTCTTAAGAAATGTCAATTAAAATGTCTTCGACTGATAGTGTTGTAATTTATAATGCTATTATTCGTATTCGGTATGAACCCTTATCCATATAAATATGTTCATTATCAGGATAATTTAATGTAGATTATAATTGCCATTAGAACTATGTCAATCTGACTAATAGTTTAGAAGATATCAAAAGATAAATGCCTACTCTCGCTGATAATTGCAAAAGCGGCGCTTAACCAGGCGGAATAAAATGCTCGCAATGATGCGTTTGTTGATAACTTTTTTAATGTGTTTAATTTGTTTTAAGATTTTTCTTTGTTTGAAAGCTGATGATAATAATGGTTGATTGTACTTTTGCATTTCTAAATTAGTTTTGAATTGAAATTAGAATACAATTACATTGTGTATGGCGAAAATTGGTAGTAGAACTTCATGATCACTAAAAATTCTAAAATAAGTAAAATTTTAAGAAAAACACAAAACCTACTTCTTAAAAAAAATTCTCAACAAAATGCACTAAAAAGTAAAAAATAATGCCGTGAATACCACGCTCGAGAGAAAGTAAACTCTCTTATTCTAGTATCATGTTAATATTGTACAATTAATGATTTCTTTTATGAATTAATGATATCAGGTTTGCCCTGGTAGGAACTGAAACTTAGTACTTGCTCCAACACATCTCAGATAAAAATGTCACTATTCTACCTCGGCCGACACTGACTTCAAAATATCGTTAATTGTACAATATTGAGATGATACTAGAATAAGAGAGTTTACTGACTCTCGAGCGTGGTATTCACGACATTATTTTTTGCATTTGTTGAGATTTTTTTAAGAAGTCGGTTTTGTTCTTTTCTTAAAATTTTAGTAATAAAAATTATTCTCATTTAAGTTAAACAGATTTCTATAAGGATTTTAAATGAAGTAATGATTCTATACTTCTCAATTTGTGTCATATACTTAACACTTCTAATGCTATCGATTTGCTCACGACTTAATTTTGGGAACTTGGAACGTGTTAACAAGTTCGGTTGAAATCAAATAGTGTCGTAAAAGCTCCTTATTTGCGCTTCCTTCATTCGCGTTTTCACTATTCGCTGATTAAAAAAATCCCACCCAATTCCTATATTCGCGGCTAAACATTTTTTTATTCGCGTATCTAATAAGTACATACATATAAAAAAAAAATTCCAATAGGTATCCAACCTTTGTATAATAAATGACGTCAAATGGACCAATAAAAAAGTAAAATGGATCTTTTTACAATCTTACCTAAAGTATGTTGTTAAATGTTAACACCGAGGACTTTGACATAAGCCGCCTTTGCTGCGATTGGTGTTTTTGAGAATGTAAGCAACGTTATTTCTCAACGAATAATGTATATTCTTAAATGTTGCTGTTCCGTTCTATGGTAAACTCTGCTTTGAGTGTTTTACTGTTTGAACTTTCACATTCCTTACAAAAATTCTAATGGTGTAATATGTCTCTACAGATCTTTTTCTAATTTAAAATGTCAACTAAAAAAAAGAGAAACGAGTTTTGACAGGAAATCAATCTGTGCTATCCCTTTAAGTGAAAACAGGAATGCTTAATCTTTTACGCCTCGGAGAGTCATTTGTACCCATATCACTCTCATTCAATGTGAACTGTACAGTCGGTAAAAAAACCGAAGATAAAATAAGGTCGTCTGTAGCTTCAATTTCACTTTCAGCGAAAATTGTTCATAATTCAGCAATAGAAAAAAGCAAGAGACGTTGTCATTATAAGTCTTTTTTTTTTTTTTTTATATTACAAGGTGGCAAACGAGCAGGCGGCCACTTGAATTCGCTGAAATAGCGAAGTGACCGCTGCCCATATACATCCGCAAGTGATGCGTTGCCTACCTTT
>JAAOEG020129923.1:0-11921 GCA_011763625.2 Papilio bianor | reverse complement strand
AAAATGTATGGAAGACTGGGTGAAGCGTTGGAGATGTTGTATTGCAAGCGATGGGGCCTACTTTGAAGGCGATAAATAAATTTAGATGAATAATTTGTATTTTTTGTTTTATTGACAAATTCCCGATATTTAGAACACAGAATGTATCTATACATATAATATAATAAAATCGGAGTGTGTTTGCAATATTGAAATAACCGGTTTTAACTACATGTATATGAATATATATACGATACATATACCAAAATGACATATTTTACAATTTTTGCCTGTCTGTCTGTTTGTTTCGGCTATCCTCTGAAATGGCTGGACCGATTTTGACGGGACTTTTGTTGGCAGGTAGCTGTAGCATTTAATAAGGAGTAACTTAGGCTACATTTACTTAAGAAAGTCCTTTTATTTTAGAAAAAGAACGCGCAGACGAAGTCGCGGGCGACACCTAGTATGTAATAAATAACATTTTGTGATATTCGTAAATGTAACGAATATAACTTAATCAATAACGCGGATGTCGATATATTTAATGATGGTTTGGCCAAATTTAAAAATGTATCGTTTAAATTAGTAAAAATATAATGTAGTTCATAAGTATATATTTTAAATTAATAAATAAATAAATCCATAAATAAATAAATAAACATTAATTATAAGTTACGCTATGCATTTTTTATTTTCAGGAATACAACACTGTGAAGCATCTAGTACTGTCAAGAAACAGAAAGCAAGTAACATAAAAAATACTAGAAAAGAATTTTGCTAATAATTTGGAGAAACAAATTATGCCATCTACATCTCAAGGTCCCTTCTTAGTTATATTTTAAGAACATAGTTATCATTTGGCAACTTGCTCTTACATACATAGTTTTTTGTTATAACTAGACGACAGCTAGTTTTAGTATAAATACAGTAGTCTGGTCACAGTCTGTGAATGTGCATCATGATTTTTTTTTTGCTAATGCTAAAAGTGGCATTGCTTCTTTTCGTTAGTTATGCATGATGTTTTTTTTAAGATAACATTTCATAGTATACAAAGGGGATCTCTACTAGATAAAAAAAACTACTAAAGGCAAAACATTTGACGGATCTATTTTTAACAAATGCTTTTGTAACGATGCTTTTTTTCATTTTAATTTATACACTTTTCCTGACTTTCACTTTTAAATTGTTCGGTGTCGTAATGTTTTTCGCTGCTATCAGATGTACTCGGAATAGATTTAATTACATTACCTTCTATAGTTGATAAAATTGGGACTGGCGTTATTTGAAGAGGTTGCATGTCATTTGTTTTATTGTCTATAGTTATTTTAGCCCTCGTAATAATTAAGGGAGTTTGTCTATAGGCAGAAGATTTAGTATTATCGATTTGAACGATTATTTTACTTATCGTCGATTCAGAGGCGGTAGTGTCGATGGCACCAGCTATATTTTTATTCATGTAGTTGTTTATAGGTGCTGTTACCGATGTGCTCGGACTTGCAATATCCGTCGTAACATTTATGAAATTAATGTTTTGAGAAAAAACAGAAGTCGTCGGGGAGGTCTTTTGTTCTTCAGTTCCAATCTTTATTTCGATTGTTGAATCAGTCTTAGATTTTGAACTAACAAATTTGGCATTTCGTATAGTTTGGCTGATATCGTTATCTGACTGCAAGAGCGTTTCATTAATTGTCGCATCTGAATCTTCATTGAAATTAGACATTTTCTTCTTTATGGAATTGCGTTTTGCTTCAGATGGTGCCCTTCGTACTTCATGCTCGTCTGAACTGGTTATAAATGTAGTTTCAAAACCATCTTGGGATGACTGAAAAGTAAAGTTCAAACAACACATCTGATACATACGAAAAAATTAGTGGAAAGCTACCGAAAACCCATTCCATAGTCTAGTTGGAATGTGTACTTACAGAATTGTCGATCCTTCGCATTTCAACGAGCGGGTGTTCGTCGGGTCATGCGCCGCGCGCGCGCAGCATGAGCACCGGCGGCGACAGCTCGGGGTCGGCGCACCCTGCAGACCTCGGCACGCACCCTGTGTCCGCCGGGCCCCACTCATCCGTTGGACGAGCAAGTACGCGCACTTTCTGTAATATATCCAATTCAGAACAATTAGCAGGATACGGACAGTTTTACAATAATAATAGGTCTATACCTATGAAATTGCCGGTTTTCAGTACTGGTCATTTCAAATCAAAATAATTATTGTTAGGCTAAGAATTCTAATTTCGTCATCATGGATACGTTAAAAATTCGAGTAATTATGTAATATGAGTACCGTCGTTGCAGCAACGCGGCACAAGCGGCACGCAACATCAACGACGTTTACGGAGCTAACACTACAAGCCAACGCACCAGCTGTTTGCTGCTTTTTAATTTGCTCGCTTCTGTTCTGGAAATTTTGACCTGGAAAATGAACCTAGTGGTCGTCCGAAGACTTTGCCAATGACGAAATAAAGGCGATTGTGCAAGCTGTTTTACACAATCTACAGCTGAATTAGCAGCAGCTTTCGACATAAGCGTCAAAACAATATTGGTCCAATTGCGTCAAATTGGCAAAGCAAAAAAACTTGCCAAAGGGGTGCCCCAAAAACTCAATGATCGCCAGCGCGAAGTACGCGTCGTGCCTTGCACTGCTAAATAGACACACAAATGAAGGAAGTTTGAACCGCATTGTTACCTGCGATTCTGGATTCTGTTTGATAACCGCAAGCTCTGAGCAAGTTGGTTGGATCCTGGTTCAGCACCTAAACAATGCCCTTAACGAAAATTTACCCATAGAAAAGTGATGGTCACTGTTTGGTGGTGTGATTCATCAACACCCCACTAACGGTTCCCGACTTGTCGTGGCGGTGGGGCTCTAGTAAACGTGGTCACCTCCCACGGTGAAGCTAAGAGGAACCAGGGCTGGTCCGAGGGCCACGAACTGGGCCACGGACTGGCCCACAGTAGGGGGCCACTCCACGTGAGCTGGGTGTTGCCCGCTGTGGATGCATGCCGAGGGGTCTGCGGGGACTAGAGGAGTTTCTCCCCAGTTGGGGCCCGCAGACGAGGTGGAAGTCGCGGAGGAAGAGGAGTGTTAGTATTTCGGTGCGCCACTCCTCCTATCCTCCGCGAGTCAGCGGGTTCGCACCGCTGATGCAGCGTGAAGGGGCCGCGAGGGTTGTGGAAGGGTACTGGTTTCTCCTTCCCTCCTGCGGATCGTGGTCGGTGAGGAAGGGGGGCTGTGGAGGCGGGGGCGGGTACCTGTGTATCCTGCCTCTCTGCGGCCGTTGGGGGTTTGACGGTGGGACCCGAGAACTTATTCGTCGATGGGGGTTGGGAAGATTGGATTTCCTGTCTTCCTGGCCTTCACAGCCCTGAAGTGACAGGTTCGGGGGGATCTGTCAGCCGTGATTAAGGGTCCGGAGGGAGGCGCGCTGTTCTTACGCGCGCCTTTCCTAAGGAGGATGGTGGCGCTTGCCCTCACCCAGAGGAGGGGGTGCTGCGGCGGCTAGGGCAGGCAGGCGAAAGCGTGCCCGTAGCCCTGTCACCATGCGCAAGAGGAAGAGAGGTCGTTTAGTGGGCATGCTCCCCTTCCGGGAGAGAATCTCACATAACTCCTGTGTCCCCCCGGGCACAGAGTATGCATAAAGCATTCCCCTCTATAAAAAAGGTGTGATTCATTCTTCACAGCTTCTTACCAAACGGAGTGAGCATTACTGCAGATGTGTACTTTGAAAAACGAACACAATGATGGAGAAGCTGGCACATCTCCAACCAGCATTGGTCAATCGTCTCCGCTGCTCCTGCACGACAACGCGCGACTTAAACTGCACAGCAGACGGTCGCCAAGTTGCAAGAACTGGGATTGAAAGCTCTCCGTCATCCGCCCTACTCACCAGACCATGCGCCTACAGACTGCTACTTTTTCAAGAATTTGGATAACTTCTTGGCGGGAAAAAAATTCGGTACCCGAGAGGCAGTACAATATGTCTTTTAAGAATTTATTGCCTCCCGTCCAGCTGATTTCTTTAAGAAGGACATCAATAAACTACCACTGCGTTGGCAAAGATGCATTGATTGCATGGGTGATTACTTCGATTAATACAAATAAAAATTACATGAAAACAACGTTAAATCTTTTTTCTTACAAAAAGGCAATTTCACAGGTAAAGACCTAATATTAAGAGATATGAGATTTCTATGTCCTCGAAGTCCTGTAAGATCTATAGGTCTAGAGAACATAGAAACATTATATAGTGATTTTATGAGTGAATATTAAACATATTTAAGTCATTTTACGCACCTCCATTATTGTAAGATTATCTGGTCCACTGCAGATCTGATTGACAGCCATAAGCACCACTACAACCACGGGCAGTATCCCGAGCGTCCAACCCACGGCGTCAGCCCACATCGGGTACACATATTGTCCGTAGGACGCCGGCTTGTATTCGATCCAGTTAAACACCAATATAAACTGAAATCGTACAAACTTTAATTTGATCTATGCAGTGCGAAGGATTCCAATATTATTTACTAAATGTTAACTGAACGATGCCCGTGTTCCATAACAGTGGTAGAGCCCGCTTTAACATCTACGCAAGAATGGTCCGGCTCGCCCGGTGTGCCACTACCACACAGAAGACAGGCGTGAAGTGGAAGCTGTTCCGCGTTTCGTCTGATGAGTGTGCGTTCCGGAGGCCTAATACTAGTCCTCTTCCCCTTCCCACCCTTTTCTATATTCTAAAAGGAAAGTATGGGAAGGGGAAGTGGATTTCACGAAGGAGGAGATGTATAGGAAGAGGAAATGTTCTCTTTCGATGCATCTCCTCCTCCGTAGGTTAGAGGTAGTCAACACATCTGCAATTGCGGATGTCTAGGGGTAGCGGTCACTTCGCTATTTGGCGATTATTGGTGGCCACTTGCTCGTTTGCCACATTGTAATATAAAATAAAAAGTGCATCGTTGTCGCAGACTCCTAGTGACAATCTTAAAATGACTAGTTCTTAGAAACAAATATCCTTACAACTAGAGCAGAGGGAGTGATAATACGCCACATCGTGATCCAAAAGATGACCCAGATCTTGGACTGGTAGCCGATCATGCTCTGAATGTCGCGGCAGAACTTCTCCGCACCATAGATCCATGCGATGACGATGCACTCGACGATGGCAATGATCACAATAGACCAGTTGGCTACATACTTGTCCATAAGCTGCAACCAGTACATTCCGCTCTGAAAACAAAAGCCAAAGAATTATTTATGTATGAAGAGTCCATATGCAGCTCGACCTTACTAACACTATAAATGCGAAAAATGAATGGATGGATGTTTGTTAGAATATTTCTCCTAAACTACTGAACGCATCTCAATTAAATTTGGCATAGGATCGTCTGGAAGAACACATAGGCTATTTTTTGATATCGGAAATTGTTACAATTCCCGTGGTATACATTATTGTTTTTTCAACATATGTTATTCAAATTTAGCATAGGTATAAAGAAGTCTTGAGTGAATAATAAAGCATACGTTTAATTTTCATACGTAATCGTTTACGTATAGATAACAAATTCGAGTGACTCATGTCGGTAATAATTTCTGGCAATTCCGGTAAGCATTATTTTTAATTAAAAGTCAAATAAAACAATTTAGTTTGTTTACTCCGTCGTTGTACTTGTATAATTTTGAGTACTTTCTTCTTAAAATTAACTTTTTTCTGTTATTTCGGTGTTTATGAAAATTTTATGAAACTTTTCTTTATTATTTAAATGTAATTAGTGTGGATTGTGTAGGTATGTATAAATAAAGTGTAAATTTAGTATATAATGAAGTATTAATAAAAAACTTATAACAATGTCTCGGAAAAATTCTAGTGCTCTGTGGGAACAATGAGCGTCGGTGGCTCAGGGGCTAAGCACTTTTAGTACTTTTTCCGTAAAATCATTTTTAATTTTCTACGTGAAGTTGGCCCCCATGTATTTTTTTTAAATTTTCTTTATGCCAATCGATCCAGAATCGTTTGAGAAAAGAAGTTTCGTTTGAGAGTTTATACTTTCTCCATAAAAACATTTTTAATTTTGTAAGAAATTGAAAATCGATTCTGAATCGGAACTTGTCTTTTTAATTATGGTAACAATGGACTTAGACGTTTGAAACTTTGATCATAGTTAAAGAATCGTTTGAGAATGATAAAGAAAAAAGAATTTTCATTTGAGTTGTTACTTTTTCTGTAATAATTTTTTAAATTATCGGTGAGGTTATATCGATTTGAATTCGGCAATTTTCTTCTGAAATTTGGTAAAAATGGACTTAGACGTTTGAAACTTTTATCATAGTTAAAGAATTGTTTTAATATAATAATAAAGAAAAAATAATTTTCGTTTGAGAGTTGCTACTAGCCTTAAACTCCTTCACAACTTCCTAAATAAGAAAATCTCCTCGACTACTAAATACACAACATCTCTTCATTATTTAAAACCTTTATACTCCTACTCAACTCAACTAAATCATAATTAATTAATAAATTCATTTACTTGGTACATAAAGTGTAGGAACCAATACTAATTTAACATGATATAACTCATGAACAAAATATAACAAGTTTAGATTTAACACTTGAATTCAATCATTTTCTACCTTCATTATTTTTCTTTACATTCTTAAATTTTGTCACTTATATTTCTTCCTCTTAGTATGTTAACAATTAAGTTATTATCTTTTATTTTATAAACCAAAAGCAAAAATTCGAAAAACTATTAAAACAAGACAACAATAATACAAAACTTTAAAAGAGACATGAAAGGATTTTAAAAACAAATGTAAATAACTGTTGTATCAAAATATGAGTACTTCTTACATGACTGGGTTTACTATCTTTTGTAGTTTTATTAGTAAACAATTATGTTGTTGTTGTCACCCCTTTAATTGTTAATTTTTAATGAAAAGCACCCCATTAATTGCTGAAATATCTTTGTCTCTTTATAGTTATATACATTGCTGCATACAAAATTGAAATACCCCTAAAAAACTTTATAAACTAACATAAAAAACAACCCATTTCCCCCGAAACATAATAAGTTCACTTTAGAAAGTTAATATACTCCTATCTATCTACGACACCAACTTTTTCTGACAGATTTCAAACTTTGTCCTTGGTTAGCTCTTTGTTAGTATATCTGCAATTTGTGATCCTGTCGGGCAATACTTTACTTTTATCATTTTTCATCTATTTTTTCTTTTAAGTAATAATTTTCACATCAATATGCTTGCTTCTTTTATTAATAACACCCTTCTTCATAAGCCAAATTGCAGGTTGATTATCAACTCCCATTTCAATATCCAAATTTTCGTAATTTCTTTAACTAGATCTCTAATGTAAAGCAGTTCTTTATAACATTCTGCAGCTGCAATATATTCAGCTTCGGTACATTAAGGTGCAACAACTGATTGTTTCCTAGAGCGCCGTGGGATTGGTCCACCATTCATCCATATCACAAAACCGGAAGTACTTCGTCTCGTGTCAGGATCACCAGCGAAATCGCAATCACAATAACCTCTTAATATTTTCTCACCTTTACTATAATGTATACCTTTGATTTTTGAACTTTTAATGAACCTTAAAATATTTTTTACATTGTTTAAATCATTAATATTTGGACTGTTTTGATGTCAAGAACAATAGCCTACGTGATAACTAATGTCAGGTAGGGATGTTAAAAAATAATCGATTTATTTTAAACGATTTTCGCAATCGATTTTTAAAAAATCGATTGCAAAAAGTACGCGTTTAAATAAATTTTTATAAATATAACCATCTATGCAATGTATGGAAAAACTCTAAATAATTATTTTTAATTTTGTTATTCTAAGCTTACATATTAACTAATGATTTGTTTTATATTTTTGTTTTGGAGACCATAATGTCGTTTTTAAGTATTTCCTTTTAATATTAGTCAAATATGCGGGATATTCGTGAATTTTTTTTAATTTGATTCGTATTAATTTATGACATATTAAGGTTGTCATTTTGTTGGAATGCTCATCATTACATTTTTGCTCCATTAAAATGCATTACATTACTAAATATAATGTGATAATGTAATAATATTACATTCAAATGTTTAATCGTACTGAAATCTACTTTTTTTATCAATAATGATATTTTTTTTAAGATTCAATATTCGTTACCCGAGGGCTGGCAACTATTTCGCGCAAAGAGTCAGTTTAGCCATTCAGCGAGGTAATGCTGCCAGTGTTCTGGGTACCATGCCCAAATTGGAATTTTACATGACTTATTCTTTTTGTGAACATTTATATAAATATTTTAGGGTTATTTTTTATTGATAAGTTTTTAATTATAAAATATTGTATATAGAATAACATTACCTTGAAAGTTGAAAAGATAAATTGCTTTGATTTTTAGTTTTGAATTGGTTATTGCATTATTAAATTTTATTTTTAATCTGTAGAATCATTAATATCAACTCTTAGGTTTATTATTGAAATATGAAAAGCTTCTAGATTTGTAACTAAAAAAAACGATTATTCGGAAAAATCGATTTTTAGTTTTACTAAAATCGATTATTGACAAATCGAGTTATATTAAATAAGAAAATATCGATTTTTATTTAATCGATTCTTTTTCATTATTGTCACATCCCTAATGTCAGGTCTTGTTTTGTTTAATTTTTGTAATTGTTAATTGTTTGTTTTTGTTGTTTTTTTAATTCTGATAAAAGATCTATAAACCTATATTCCACGTTAGGGGAGCATGTTTCAAACCATACAGGCTTTTATTTAATTTGCATACTTTACCCTCTCAATTATTTTAACCTTTTGGAACCTTCATGTAAATAGTTTCATTTAAATCTCCATGAAGAAACGCAGTCTTTTCAATTCTAAAGAAGTAGTATCTATAACAGGACTATATATTTCATCATAATCTATCTTATATTTTTGTTGAAAACCTCTAGCAACAAGTCTAGCCTTATATGTTCCATCATCTTTTACAGTAAAAATCCACTTACTAGTAATTAATCTTCTTCCTGCTGCTTCCTTCTCATCAACCAAAGACTATGTGTTATTATCTTTTAAAGAATCCAATTCCTCATTGATGGCTTTTAACCACTTTTCCTTTTCTTTCGATTCTACTGCTTCATCTATTATAAAATATTTATATCTCTCCGGTGGTGTTTTGTTTCGCTGTGGTCTTCCAGTTCCTGTATTTCCTAATATTTCTTCATTCATTCCTTCGATATTTTCTCTGTCAGAACAATCTTCTCTTTCACCAATATCATTTACTTCTTAAACTTTCCGTCAGATTTTCCTTTGTAAATCTGCTATCATTTGTTTCTTTGGTATTTCTTTCGTTGTCATTTGTTTCAGCCTCAATTGTTTCATTCTCATTTGTTTTACTAAAAGTATCTGTTTCTTCAATACTTATTATTCTTCCTATTTCTTCTCGATTTTCATTTACTGCTCTATTATTTCGTCTTATAACATCATGTTCTCGAACTTCATTAACTTCGTTTCTATCTTTTCTTCCATTATCTCCTCCTCGAACTTTGCTGGCTTCATCATCTTTACGATTATACTCAATTGTGTCCCTTATGTTAGTTTTCTCCCTTTCATCGCTCCAAAGCCCATTATTACTTCATATTACTTCATTATCTTCTTAGTCAACCTAGAATTCCTTGTTCTTCCTCATTAATTCTTACATCTCTTGCTGTTATAATTTTCCGGTCGTCTTCAAGCCAAACTTTATAACCGTTTCTTACGTAGCCAACCAGTATACCCTTCTTGAAACGATCGTCAAGTTTTTTCAGTCCAGAATTTATTTTAAATATGCAGTTGAACCAAATCTTCGAATGTTTGAAACATCTGGTTTTATTCCAAACAACAATTCCGCAGGAGTTTTGTTTTTCCATTTTGTTGGACATCGATTTAACAAGAAGCTAGCCGTAAGTAATGCTTCTCCCCAGAGATATTTTGGTACAGCTCCATCCAACAGCAAGGCTCTTGTCTTCTCCATGAAGTACGGTCGTTGTGCTTTACCGTTCAATTGCGTTGTGTATGGAATAGTTAAATCCAGGACTATTCCTATATTTTGACACCACGACGTTAGGCTATTGTTCGAATATTCAGTCCCATTATCACACCTAATCTTTTTTACTTTCAACCTAAAATGATTTTCTGCAAAAATACAAATTGTTTTAATTTATCAAAAATATCAATTTTGCACTTTAAAAGATAACCCGCGGAAAAATGGGTAAAAGCATCCAGAAAGGTGACAAAATATCTATGGTTATCCCAAGTGGGTAATTCAATTGGACCGCAAATATCGGTATGAACAATCTCTAAAGGAGATTTCGCTGCTGTCCTGTCTCTTCCAAAAGAATGCCTACACAATTTTGCCCTAACACTAATTTCACAAAAATTGTCCGAAAAACCTCCCTTAATTTTCATTCCATTTAAAAATTTTGAAAAACGTTGTACTCCGGTAGCGTGACAAAAACGACGTTGCCATAAATCGCAACTCTCAATTGTATGTACCTCTTTTTTAGTTGTGCTCTAATTTGAACCTCATATAAGCCTAATTTATTTTTTATTCCCGCTAAAATAGTCTTTCCTAATTTTTAATTAAAACTTTGTTATTTTCAAAAATTGCATTGGCTCCATTATCTGTTAAGCTACTAACTGAAATTAAATTTCTTTAAATTCCCGGTACATACAAAAATATTTTCAAATTTACCAAAGTCCGTATTAATATATCCCACAGCTGTTGCCACTAAATTTTCTTTATTTGCACATTTAATCTCTACTTTTATTTTTTCTGTAAAAATTATAAACTCTTTACTTAAAAACACGTGTGATGACGCTCCAGAATCAAATATAGCATTTACAATTCAAAAATTTGAATTACCTCTCACCCGATTATATCTTCTACAATATTTCCCTATATATCCTTTCTTACGATAATTGCTACAGATTTTATTTCTGTAGCATTTATCTGTAGTATGTCAAATTCTGCTGCAAATGTCGCATTTTTTATTTTTGCAAAATCTTGCTGTGTGTCCAGGTTTGTTGCAGATAAAACATTTTTTCTCCTTCCCTTTTAGGATTTCCTGTGTATCTGTGATATTTTCTTCTTTAGTATATTCTAATTCATTTTTTATTCTCCTAGTTAATTAGTCTAAATTGTTATTTTCGATGTCTAAATTATTCCAAATTGATCAATTGATTGATTTGGGTCAGATGTGTTAAAATTTTCCGGTAAAAATTTATAACTTTGTGCATGAACAATTGTTCCGAAAATTTGTTTTCTGTATTCTCTATTTCAAATTGTAAATATCGTAACGAAGTCATATATTCCAAAATAATTCCAGAATATTGCTTCCCGAAGAAATTCCTTATAATTTGCGAATCTTGTTCACGTAATAATTTTCCTTATTTGTGAAAGGTTTGATTTTTATTGAATCCATCATTGGTTGCTATGAATATTTTTTATCAACAGTTTGGTTTCCACAGTTATATTTGTTAAAATAAGGCAACATTAATTTTTTTTTATCTATGGCTCCTCTAGTGATATTGTTTCTGTGGACTTGTTAGACGTGGGTCGATTAGGGATGTGACAATAACGAAAAAGAATCGATTAAATAAAAATCAATTTTTCCTTATTTAGTATTAATCGATTTGTCTATAATCGATTTTAGTAAAATTAAAAATCGATTTTTCCGAAAAATCGATTTTTTTATTTACAAATCTACAAGCTTTTTATATTTAAATAATAAACCTTTTTTTTTATTTACAAATCTACAAGCTTTTCATATTTCAATAACAAACCTAAGAGTTGATATTAATGACTCTAAAGATTAAAAATAAAATGTAATAATGTAAATAAGGAAAAACCAATTCAAAACTAAAAATCAAAGCAAT
This sequence comes from Papilio bianor, assembly GCA_011763625.2. NCBI lineage: Eukaryota > Metazoa > Arthropoda > Insecta > Lepidoptera > Papilionidae > Papilio > Papilio bianor. Next base: position 10 of record JAAOEG020129923.1, on the reverse strand, counting down.
TTACCTTTTT
>JAAOEG020127350.1:0-11963 GCA_011763625.2 Papilio bianor | reverse complement strand
TGTTTTCCTTCACCGTAAGAACGTCGGGTAAATGTACATATGAAATTCGAAAATCGAAAAACACATTGGTACATGGGATTCGAACCTGGACCTGCAGATTGCAAGTCAAGTGAACCCCTGAGCCACCGACGCTCTTAATAACATAACCAGCCTTAGCTGATTATATTATTTTACGTATTTAAATTGCTTGCGGATTGTGATAAAGGTTTTCGAGGAAGATCAGCGCTGGCTGCTCCAGTGAGGAGCACCCAGCATACAAAGCTGAGCGTAATTATTACTTCTTTTTTTTTATGCATTTCAATTTTATAATGAATCATACCAGTATAGTGTAGTAATTATATTTTTATATCTTGTGATTTTTTTTAATGCGTTATAATGATGGAACGGATTAAATGTTATTTTATTTATATTTGAAGGTATCTTCAGAACGGTTGAACGATTCGATGAAATTTGGTATCGATCTAGAACACTGATACACGTAGACTAAGAATTGTTTTTTTTTTGTAATTTTTTGTTTTATAGGAGAAGGGGCGGGAAGACCGAGGCGATCAACGCAAATGGATATCCGTAACACTAGAAGAACAATAGATGTATTTCCGAACTTTGAGAGATATTCTCTTCTTGAAAAACCCTAAGTCTTAGTGGTATGGAAATACCGCGGCTTTCTGTGGCAGTTACGCGAGAACCATATGTGGAATGCCAGCCATCTATGTGGTGAGGATGGAACCTGGTGGTCTGTCGTGTCCGATGACGGAACTCAGGATCCAGCAGTTCAATAGCTACTCAGGTCGATAGCAGGAATCGTTCCAAACAATTCTTCGGAACACTCCTCTTGTTATATATGACATAAAATGCAGAGGAACGGAAAGGCCAGAGTATCAACCCAAGTTAAAGAGTAAGGTTTTTTTTGTACGCGAACAGTGGCTGAAGATTGCTAGTTAAATAAAATATGTATTAGTATATAATTATAGAGGATTGAAATGATAACATACTTAGGTAAACATCTCTGTAGGAAAGGTACGCAGGAACTGACGTAGGCAAGACGGTTCACCCACGCGGGGATGTCGCGTTCACATAACGCCTGAAAATAATACGTTAAATATACATATGTCATTTTATTGTATACAATTACATTACTTTTAAACTCACCAAACAGAAGGCGGACGTGAAATGATTACAGTTATTATTCATAAGGTGGTATCTGAAATATAAAACGCAGTACATTATTTTTTAATATCTTCAGTGCCAGTTTTACAACAAAAGTGTCTAGACTTCAAGTATATTACCTAAAAAATATTTTTTTTTTTGATATTACAAGCGGCAACCTGAAATCGCTGAAATAGCGAAGTGACCGCTACCCATAGACATCCGCAATTACAGATGCGTTGCCTTCCTTTAATCAGCGGAGGAAACGCACTGAAAGAGGATATTTCTTCTTCCTATGCGTATTCTCCTCCGTCAAATCCATTTTCCCATCCCATCCTTTCATTATAAATGTGGGAAGGGAAAGATGAATACAATTAGGCATCCGGCACCACACTCATCAGACGAAACGTGGAATTAGTTCCACTTCACGCCTGTCTTCTGTGTGGTCGTGGTATTACACCGGGCGATCCAATTCGTGGGGAGATATTAAAGCGCGCTCTACCACATAAACTAAGAATTATACATAACTAAAAAGGTTCAATAGAAATACTACAAAGTTAAAATAATCCACAATAGCAACGATATTCTAAAATGTATTTGATTCTTAAATCCTTTTTGAAATAAATCATGGTTACAATTTTTACTAGAACTGTTAACTCGGTAAGTTGTTTAGTGACAAGTAGGTGACGAGTAACTGACCTGTCACCGCGGAACTGCTTGCCGAGCTCGGAGACAAGCCGGCGCACCTCTTCTTCGCTGAAGTCCGTGTAACCGATGTGAACACTCTGTCTGTTACATACATGAAATGGTAAATCTATAGGTTCATATCCGGCTCGAAGGACCAATAACTTGCATGTTAAATAAAAATTCAAGCTTATATTTAGCATTTATTTTAATTAAACCAAAATTATGAAAAGGTTGCAACAACAAAAAAAATATATTTTAATGTTTAAATATTTATTAAATACGAATCACACGAATTTGTTGATTTTTTGACTCCCTCTCCATCTTTGTGACAGCTGGTTTCATTTGTGATATCTCCCTGCCTAGTGTGATGTAACATATTTTTACAATTTTACATTTAGAAATGTATGAAATGAAAAAAAAAAGATTTGAGATCGATTAGTGTGTATGTAATTTAAATTGAGTTTGATGTCACAAAACACAGGACCTCTCCCCGCCCCTTGTCACACTTCCTTAACATCTCTCTCCATAACATGTGACGTAACTTATGTATGACTCCATACATACAACAAACATCAACACAGTAGTATATCATCATCATCATTATTATCAATATTAGCTGATGTTTGAAACGACACAAAAACGAAAAATCGGATGAAACATTTTTCTGCTTGACCTTAACCCCAGAGACCCGATTTATTTGTAATTTTTAACACATTGAACATATTTAATTGTACTGTAATGTAATCTTGTATTGTAACAGGCAGAAAAGAACTGTAAAAAATGTTACTTTTTTATATACACATGTAGTAACAAACGGTTATTTCAATATTGCAAACAGACATTCCAATTTTATTATATGTATAGATTATATACGAAGAAATAACATTATAAAATAGCAGACGGAGAAAACTCAAACACAAGAATAATAAAAGTGGGCGATGGTAACTTTTTTAAAATTTCGTATCGATTTTTATACTGTATTATTATTTAGTACATTGATCCATGTAATTATGAGTTGTCCTTAAACGGTTGCCATTAGCAACGACCCCACAATACATCAATAACTAATTAATATGAAATTGGGGGATTCGCTATTACAGAACTAAATAATTAAATATCCCAATGTGCTATGTCTTTCAAATAAAAATATCAGGGACAGATAAAAAGAAAATATTAAATATTATTTAAAACTTAGACTCAATCTTGGACATCATCGGTGGAATAAGGGGACTGCCTCCTTTTCTAGAGAACGGAAAAATCGAAAATAAGACATCAGAACTGCATCAAATAATACCATACTCATACCTTAGACCTGGCTTAGATCTGGTTGGAGACAAAACATTTTTTAAAATTTTACAATCTGTCTGGCAGCCCAAGGTCTGCTGCCAAGGCAAGCGCTTATCACGATTATGACTTCGAAGGACCACAAGACGATCAGTAAGTACTCCATTGTGTTACTGGTTCAAAAAAACTCTGTCAATATCTCACCTGAATCTGAATTGTTCCCCCAACTCTCTTTCGTCTCGTGGCGCGATTTCGAAGACTCCTGTGAAGGCGTACGGATGCCCGCCGTACGCCCACTCTGATCCGTGTACTTGTACCCCACTGTGGAACACACCTACGCCCGCACCCGCTGTGTACCTTTGGAACACACACAGTGGCTTTTAATGGCGTAGAGTGGTAGTTTGGTAGTGTTCCAGTGTGGTAGTCTTGGAGTGAGGTAGTGTGGTAGAGTGGCAGTGTGGTAGCGTGGTAGTTTGGTAGTGATAGTTGGGTAGTGAGATAGGTTGGTAGTGAGGTAGTTTGGTAGTGTGGTAGCGTGGTAGAGCGGCTCACCCATGACCCTACAATCTCACAGAAGACACGTGACAAGTGCAGGAAACGTAAGTGTGTTTAGGAAGTTTATTTCTAGTTCCTTTCCCATTACCCCTTTTATAAGTAAAAGATGGGAAGAAGAGATGGACATGATGGAGGTAACGATGAGTTAGGGAAGGAGATGTCCTGTTTCAGTTATGTACAAGTAAGATAGGAAAAGCACCTGTCTATATACTCGTATGTTGTTGAAGTTTTGCTACAACGCGTCTGTTACATGAAAGGGTATGTAATTATATATTATACTTTTTTCATCCATACATATAATAAAATTGAAGTGTCTGTAATATTGAAATAACTATTTTTACTACATGTATATGTATATTCGGTACATATACAAAATAACATTTTTACAATTTTTGTCTGTCTGTCACTTTGTTCCGTTTAATCTCTGAAATGGCTGAACCGATTTTGAAGGGACTTTTATTGGCAAGTAGCGATGTAATAAGGAGTAACTTAGGCTACGTTTATTTCAGATTTTTTTTATTTCCGAAAAAGAACGTGCGGACGGAGTCCGACAGCCAGTAATATAAAAAATATGTTTGTAAGACACAAAATTACAAACAGGTATCAAAATATATCATTTTGTGGCAACCCTAGCATATGACAATCTGGTTATAAAGATATTGATTAATACCTACAATTGGTACTAAGTCAATAACACGAGCGTAACATTAACCGCAAATACGATGCCTGATAACGGTTCTGACAACGAAATTGTATTTGAGTGGTTTAATCTATAACTGTGTGTTTCCACTACCAAAGGATGTTTAGAAAACAAATTTTCATCTCACTTATTCCCTTTAAATAAAAGAGATAGCATTATATTTTTCTATACGAGATTTGTCAGAGAAAACTCACGGTAATAATCGAGATATCAATTTATGTATAAAGCCTTATTGTTATTAACGTTGTCTATTTAAGTTAGAAATAAAATAGATAATTTTTAAAACAATAAATCATATAAAGATGAATAATGGACAATTCTGGTGGGTTGACCTTTCGTACAATTACATTTTTTACTAGCTTTCGCCCGCGACTCCGTCCGCGTGTTCTTTTTCTAAAATAAAAATAGCCTACGTAACTCCTTAATACATCAGCTACCTGCCAATAAAAATCCCGTCAAAATCGGTCGAGCCATTTCAAAGATTAGCCGGAACAAACAGACAAAAAATTGAAAAAACGTTATTTTGGTGTATGTACCGTATACATATTTATATACATGTAGTAAAAAGCGGTTATTTCAATATTACAAACAGACGCTCCAATTTTATTATTTACTTTTATAAACTACCGCTGCACCACGATCTGATCTGATTTGACTATCGTCGTTATTTTGCACATTATTAATAAAAAAATTAAAAAAACCATTGAATATATCCAAAATGCTAGATGCACAAGAGCGTAGGCCGAGTTCCAAATTCCGGAACTGGGGCTTAGTTCCAGTTCTCCCGTCGAGTACCCTCGACATTGCTCCATCGTGTCATAATTACTGAGGCACTTAAAGTAACCTAACTTACTTTCACAATGTTGCGAAATTACATTTTCGTTATCAGCAATTCAAATACAAATTACGATTTTTTAAACAATATTACATACAAACTCTCTAGTTTTATTATAGGTATGTATTGACTTTATTAATCTTTGCTCCAAAACTTAAAGTAAAGAAAAAAAATACCTCGTGAATTCGACGAAAAATCTGATCAAATTTTCGTACAAAATGGTTGAGTTACAACACTAATTAGCCAATAACGGTTACTATTTCGTAACCGCTTTATTAATTGAATCATCATTAGAGCGGGTTATAAATTTAATAAACAAGAGAAAGTTTTATAAAAATATTAACTAAAAGGAAATTAAAGTAAAAAAAATAATAAGTGTATTTATTAATTAAAAAATTGTAATAAATTTTACTGATCATTACAGAACACAAATTAAAAAAAAGTCTAAGCAATTTAAATATGGAACAGTTATATGTCACCAGTTCAAATCTAACTAAGGCTTTCGTTTCCCCGATCTCTATAGATGGTCGCTTGGAAATAACAGTTTTTACTTCGTTCCCACTTAAACTCTCTTGTTTATTGTTCTTGACAGTACCTATCTATATTATTAGTTTTAATCCTCATCATTGCATCACCAGATGGAAAAGATTAGGTGGGTAAAAAAATTCACAAATGAAGAAGTGCTGGACAAAATATAAAGAAAAAATATCAATATTAGAAATAATAGAAAACGTGAGAGAAAAATGTTAGGATATCTCGACGCAAAGACCTTATAACCACGATAGTAAAAGGAAAAATAGAAGGTAAAAGAAATAAGGAAAGACCAAGAATACATGTAGCAGATAAAGAAGTAGGCGGTCGTGTGGTATCAGGAGTTAAAGAAGATGGCAAAAGAGAGGGAGAACTGAGAAACTGAACTGAACCGAGAACTGCTCCAAGTGTCGAAATAGCATAAATGAAATAAGCACATAACACCACGATTTACAGCCTCTCCTTTTATAGATATCAGCAGTTCGTATGTCGTCGCCCAAATTTCCGGTGTACCCAAAATGCAAGGATATTGCAGAATAATATCGATACGGTTGTTTATTGACTTATATTATATAACGAATGTCGATAGGGATGTGACATATAATATTTGGAATTCTGTAAGTATAGTGACAAGACCTCTCTTGCTGTTGGTCGTATTGCGTAATTAATCTATATTATAGTCCAGTATAGTGAGAACAGTATAGTTTAAAGTCAAAGTATTGCACTAGTAACAGCGTGAGATTACACATGGCACAAGAGAGGGCCAAATGGAAATTGCTCCACCGCTACCAGTGTCTAAATAGCATAGATGAAATTAGCACATAATACCACGACTTACAGCCTGTCCATTTATAGATATCAGTATTTCATATAAACAAAACATAACTATGTGTACTTACCAATTGGTCCAGTACATATCGTAGACGTTGAGGAGGACGGGCGCTTGGCCGGGGCGAGGCGGACGCGGCTCGCTGCGGCGCGGCAGCAGGGACATGCACGACGGGAACATCGTGCAAATGCCGCACGACTGCACACATGCATGCAAACAAACACATATGTAAAGCTTTTAAACATAAAAAAAATACAATATCGTTGCTTCTTGGCAAAATTTTGGCACCATCTATTCTTCATGGGAAGACTTTCAGAGAAATTCATTGAATGGACTAAGGGTGTTAAAGTCTGAAGTTCCATGTTGTCACTTGCTTGCCACATATAATTTTTGAGCGTAAACAATAGCAATTAACTACAATAAGAATTGAAAATAAAACATGGATAAGCGTTGCGATGTCAAAAATGTGGGTAGCTTAAAAAAACAGCGATTTTATAGTTTTTAATTTGATTGCAAAATTGATAGCAATTTAAGTTATAACTTAAGCTTGCTTGGCTTACTTGACACTGGTATATGACCAAACGTGTTTTTTTTATTATAGTTAAAAGCAAAGGATGTTTTACTCATTTATCGTTAATGTGTCACGAGCGTTAAACAGGAATTCGCTTTATAAAAAATGTAATGCGCAAAAATGGCAAGCTAATTACATAGCGACATTTACTTAGCTTGAAATTTTTTATATTGTGACCAATTAAAAATTTAAAATGTATATGGTTTAACTAGCTTTTGCCCGCGACTTTGTAAGCATGAATTTGAAAAAAAACCTTAGTAAGTGGCCTATGTATTGTTCCAGATTGTGTTCTAAATCTGTGCCAAATTTCGTCCACATCGGTTAAACATTTCTGGAGATACCAAACAAATATCCATGTAAACATTACACTTATATCGTTATATTTTGTATAATTGACACAAAATCTTATAATTTTGTAAGTACAAAAATAAATACAGTATAAATAACCTAACCTAGAAGGTCACCAGCAGCGGAGCTAGGCCCAAGCTACCGGTGGGTAGGGCCGCAAAGAAGGAAACCGCCTGACAATGCGCGCTGTGTCGAGGAGTACTGCCTTTTGCAAGCTATATTATTAAGTTTAATCGAAATCCATACAGTAGTTTTTGTATGAAAGAGTAACAAACATACATCCGTACATTCTTACTGTCGAGTTTATATTAGTAGGATGACATAATTTCTAGTAATTGTAATTCTTATCGTTGGTTTCTGAGAACAAAATATCTGTACCAAATATTTCGTCATCCTTTTGAAAAAATAGTGATAACTGTTTTTTTCAACGGCGATTTTGGTCTCAGAAACCCATGATTAGGCATTTTGATAACGCGATATGTATGTCCAAGGACGCGTCACAATTCGTTATATGAAAGGGACAGAAGGAGAAATAAATAAGGCACTTTTACTCTGTCAAAATGTCGTCAGTCAGTATTGGGCTGCGATTTTTACACTTAGATATTATTGGTTGGCCAATACTAATAAGCAACAAAAAAAAATCAATTGCCTGTCAAGATATAAAAATGTTTTTTGGTTTGATTATTTCGACGTCTTGCAAATAGTTTTCTTAATAATAAACAAAATACCCACTTAACATAAACTAGCAAAATAAATGCTTTAGGAATTTGAATCTATTCTTAATCCTTAAATATAATTAAATTGGAGTGTCTGTTTGTAATATTGAAATAACTGTTTTTTACTACATGTATATGAATATACGCTACGTACACCAAAATAACATTTTTTACAATTTCTGTCGGTCTGTCTGTCAGTTTGTTCCGGCTTATCTCTGAAATGGCTGGACCGATTTTGACGGGACTTTTAGGTAGCTGATGTAATAAGGAGTAACTTATGCTACGTTTATTTTAGAAAAAGAATGCGCGGACGGAGTCGCGGGCGACAGTTAGTAATATTATAAATGCGGATATGGATGGATGTTTGTTAGAGTTTGTTACCTAAACGGCTGAACGGATTTCGATGAAATTTGGCATAAATGTAGGGGATAGTCTGGAAGAACACATAGGCTACTATTGATCCCGGAAATTGTTACGGTTCCCGAGGGACACGTACTTTTTTGTGATTTACATATTTACTCGATAATTCCGCAACGGTTCAACCTATCTTACAAAAATTTGGCACAGATATAACATGGTCTGGAATAACTTGTGGGATATTAAGTTTTATTTTAATTCCACGTGGACGGAGTTGCGGGGTCAGCTAGTTTTTTTTAACAAATATGCATATGTTATTGGTTTTAAAATTTTGTAACAGATGGCATGAGAAATACACCAAAATTCAAGAAATAAGCTCTATTTTTTTGTATAAAATATTGTTAACGATATATCCACACATGTAGAAATAAATTAAAATTACTGTACAGATACCAAAAACTGAAAGAATAATAGTTTCTTTATAAAGTGTACCACAAAACTGTAAGCTTTGTGGAAGATTAGGGGACTCTTCGCTCGCCCTTCGATAAGTTATAAAAACTTTATTCTTTATCGGAAGCTTGCCCTGATAAAGGTAACTTACTCTTACTTAATATTTACACAAAGAAGAATGTTTTTTCCTATGTTCCTTTGTTCAAAATTTGAACCACACAACCCTCTAATCACGACAAATCAAAGACTTTTATCGAACGCAACGAACGACATCCACAATGAAAACGCAAAGAACAACAACCGAAACACCAAAGAACCCTTTATTGTGATTGAATTGATATTTTTTGCCTTATAGAGGCATTTACAGCTTCCCCGGGCTTGAGGTGAACCACACAGAAGAGAGGCGTGAAGTGGAAGCAATTCCGTGTTTCTCTGATTAGTGTACGTTACAGAGGCCTAGTATTAGTCCTATTCCCCTTCCCATTATTTTCTTTACAGGAATGGATGGGAAAGGGAAGTGGATATTGCGGAGGGGGAGAAGTAGAACAAGAGGAAAGTATTATCTTTCTGTGGGACTCCTCCACCGTCGATTAAAGGTAGACAAGCATCCAATTAAAAATATCTATAGGCTGTGGTCATTACTCTATTTCAGCGAGTACAAGAGGCCGCGTGCTCGTTTGCCATCTTTAATATAAAATAAATCCGCGCGAACAGAGTCAGGAGCGACAGCTAATTAATAATAATTTCTTTATCTATACTTACTTATAATAAAATTGGTGTGTATGTTTGTAATATTGAAATAACCATTTATTTACTACACGTATATGAATGTACATACGGTACATACACCAAATTGACATTTTTTTCAATTTTTGTCTGTCTGTTTGTTCCGGCTAATCTCTGAAATGGCTGGACCGATTTTGACAGGACTATTATTGGCAGGTAGCTGATGTAATAAGGAGTGACTACGTTTATTTTAGAAAAAATCTCTTATTTTAAAAAAAGTACGCGCGGACGGAGTCGCAGGCGACAACTAGTTAACAATATGTGTTGATATCGAACCCTGTTATCTTTATAATTAAGCATGTACTAAGCCAGTGTTATGGGTCGTTTACACTGGAGCGAGGTTTTGGTTTATTAGTTCGACTATCAGTGAAATGATATCGGCGTATATCAGACATATGTATAAAGTGATATCGCGTCCAACGACGTTTGAAACTCAGAAAGAGTCTTTTATGAGTAAAAATTAGCTATTGCTGCGGAAGTATATTAGTACATAATTAAAAGAAGTATTATATGTATTTGATTCATTGCGCAATAAATGATAATATCCTTTACGTAGTAACCTTGAAACTAAAATCCATCCAAACTTTGTTTGTTTGATTGTAATGAATAGGCTCAAAAACGACTGGACCGTTTTTAAAAATTCTTACATATTTGAAAGCTACATTATCCACGAGTAACATAGGCTAAATTTTATTGTGGAAAAAAAAAGCGTTCCGTAAAATATTTGGGTTTTTCGGACACAAGGTGTAAAAAATCAACCAGAAAAGTTACTTATTTTGCGTACGCTGCCTAAACTATAAAAGATTGAACCATAAAATGTTCTAAATAATTGTAGATCTTATAAATATCTACAAAAAGTCCGCGACACACTATACCTATCTATGTCGAGTGAGGCACAACAACCATTTTTTTATCTAAAAATCTTGAATTGGCTGGACCGATGGGACTTTTAATGGCAGGTAGCTGATGTAATAAGGAGTAACATAGGCTACTTTTATTTTAGAAAAAGTACGCGCGGATGGAGTCGTGGGCGACAGCTAATATCTAATATATCTATAAATGTTTAGTTGGATGAATTGATGTTTGTTTGGAGGTACATAAATCAAGAACGGTTCAATGGATCTTGATGAAATTTGGCACAGATATAAAACATAACCTGGAAGTAAACGTATGCCACGTTTTGCAATTTAATTGCCACGTAATTTTTTTTATATCCACAAGGACGGAGTCGCGGGCAAAAGCTAGTAATATAATAAATCAACATTCAGGTGGATGTTTTAAGATTGCTTACAGGTATTTCCAAAACGGCTTGAAAGATCTAATTGAAATATGAAGATTTACAACATAGACAGGAAGTACATATGAGGTGCTAAAGTAATATATAAAACGGCTAAACACACACTTATTTGTCCGGTGTTGGCACCGACTACCCTCAGTGAGAGACGGGCCGCGTCCGCTAAACAATCCCATTCCCACTCACCCTGATGAAGGTCCCCCGATGGGCTCGAAACTAGTCGGTGCCGACACCGGACAAATACGTGAGTGTTTAGCCGTTTTCTATATAAGTTTATAATAATGTCTCACGACACTTTAGCACCTTAAATAATTTAAGGTGCTAAAGTGTTTTTTTTTTTAATTCCGTCCAAATTAAGTCGCGGTTAAAGCCTGTAATTTATAAATGAGAGACTTCGGATTGCTGCATGATACTGGATGACATTTTGGTATACGTTTAGAACATAGTCTGTAAACACGCATACGCTACTAAGTTATTTTCTATAACGCACGGACGGAGTTGCCGGCAACCGCTACATGGATATAAAACCATAATCCCAGCTTCTAAATCCTTGGCATTACGTTATTTATAATCTGTCAACATTACAATAGAGTACAAATATTTAGGTATATTTTATAAAAAAAAACTTCCGTTTATTCCTTAATATGCTGACCATAAATAATGTAATTGTAGTAATAAAGAAACACAAATCATTTTTATATACCCAATTAAGTTAGACAGTTCATGAGAAATAATACATTTAAGGTCACTGTCCTAGTAAGTCCTGAATAAGTTAATTAGAATCACTACATAGTATAAAATCGACCACGGTCTCTCGTGGGGCTCGCATATCGACAAACTATGCGGTAAGCTAGGAGCCGCGTGCTTTGCGCTG
>JAAOEG020123554.1:0-11046 GCA_011763625.2 Papilio bianor | reverse complement strand
CTGAGCGCCGACACTACTGCGGTCACCACGGCCTCAGTTCACACTGAGGCGCCGCAGTGACGCCGCCGCACGTTGCTCAGCGCTGAGCGCCGACACTACTGCGGTCACCACGGCCTCAGTTCACACTGAGGCGCCGCAGTGACGCCGCCGCACGTTGCTTAACTCAGCCGCAGTGATTATTGCTCTTCCACCGGTCCTGAAAACGAAAATATCTGTAAAAATAAAGGATTCTTTCTAAAAATTAAAAAAAAATTGTTTTCAAATAAACATAATTACACCTTTAAATAATTATTACACCTTTAAGTATTCAAAATGTAAATACGCCGTTTCAACTAGTCATTTTCATAAACCGTATACGAATACAATAATATTGCGATCTCGAGAAATCTTACTCTCAATACAAAATCCATACATTTACACATAAAACACAAACAAAATGTAAGCTAGAATTACCTGTCCATTATTCCTTTACCTCAATGTTCTGCATTTTACAGACACATACCAAGCAAGTCCTCCGACACCAGCTAACTGCAGTCTGTTCTGCTATCTCAGACCCCACAGCTGCATCAGCTCCCTGAAACACCAGTTAATACATGTGACTGTTGTAAAGCCAAAGCTACTGGGCCGTTCAATATTCCACTTCTTGACAAGGGGTAGTTTTAAACTTCTGAACACTACTAAAACAAGGGCAGTTCTAAAAAGAACTTTTCATAATTATTCTAAATACCATTGAAACAAGAGGTAGTTCTGAAAAGAACTGTTTATAATTCTTCTGAATACCATTGAAACAAGAGGTAGTTCTGAAAAGAACTTTTTATAATTCTTCTGTATACAATTGAAACCAGAGGTAGTTCTGAAAAGAACTTTTCATGATTCTTCTGAATACTATTGAAACAAGACGTAGTTCTGAAAAGAACTTTTTATAATTCTTCTGAATACCATCGAAACAAGAGGTAGTTCTGAAAAGAACTTTTTATAATTCTTAAGAATACCATTGAAACAAGATGTAGTTCTAAGAAGAACTTTTAATAATTCTTCTGAATACCATTGGAAACAAGAGATAGTTCTGAAAAGAACTTTTTTATAATTCTTCTGAATGCCATTGAAACCTGAGGTAGTTCTGAAAAGAACTTTTTATAATTCTTCTGAATACCATTGAAACAAGAGGTAGTTCTAAAAAGAACTTAATATAATTTTACTGAATACCATTTAAACCAGAGATAGTTCTGAAAAGAACTTTTCACAATTCTTCTGAATACAGTTGAAACAAGAGGTAGTTCTGAAAAGAACTTTTCACAATTCTTCTGAATACCGTTGAAACAAGAGGTAGTTCTGAAAAGAACTTTTAAGTCTTCTGAACACTATTAAAACAAGGGTAGTTCTGAACAGAACTATTTACAATTCTTCTGATTACCGTTGAAACAAGAGATAGTTCTGAAAAGAACATTTAAATATTTTACTATTGAAGAGAGGTAGTTCCTAAAAGAACTATTTTTGTATCTTCTTATTACCACAAAAACAAGAGAAACAAGTCCTCTGAGGAAACTTTTGTTTGAGTCTCACAGAAACTAAAATTCTTCAGTTTTTAATGACTTTACTGAACTTCTTAAAGCTACTTACACTTCTGATATCCACTTAAGCAAAGAATTCAAAAAAGAACATGTTTGATTTGCTTGTACACCAGAGTAACAGAACATAGATATACTCAACAGTAATACACATATTTCAGTGGTAAAACACGCATCACTAACACTATAAAGCTAATCACATTAACCATCTATCACATGTAAACTCAATATCACTGCTATGCGAAACTCCTATTACTTATTGTACTAGATATCCAAGATGACATAAATGATGTGAAATGTTGTAGCCCCGCTGTGTGTCGGTGTTGAAAACGTTATAGATCTGATGCTTGTAGTTTGTATACACTATGTCGTAGACTTGCTACTCATAGTTGTTATATATGATGTTGTAAACTAACTGCTTGTAGTTGTTACATACGATATTGTACTCCTTGTAGTTCTTGCACATGATATTGTTAAAAACTTGCAGCTTGTAGTTGTTATTCAAGATGTTGTCATAGCCCAGCTGTCTTAGTTGTTGTAGATCCACTGCTTGCAGTTGTTGATATTAATGTGGGGTGTCATAGCCACACCGCGTTCTGTTATTGTTGCACGATGTTATCGTAGAGTTGCTGCTTGTAGTTGTTTTACACCATGTTGTAGACTAACTGCTCGTAGTTGTTGCACACGATGCTGTAGAATTGGTGGCTGCTTGTAGTTATTGTAGACGATGATATCCCAACCTACTGCTTGTAGTTGTTGTAAATGATGAGTGTCGAAACCCCGCTGCGTGTAGATGTTGTGCACTAGTTGTTATGGATATGCTGCTTGTAGTAATTATACACGATGTTATCATAGACCCACTTCTTGTAGTTGTTTTAGATCAGCACCTAGTATTTGTACACGATGTGTGTAGTATTGTGATGTGTGTAGTATTGTAATGTAAGTGTTGTAGCCCCGCTGCTCGTTGTACACTATGACATGTTACTGCTCGACTTGCTGCAGGTCGTTGTTATACAAGATCATGTAATACCGCTCAATATACTGGATCTGACGTGCTATAATATAGCTGCCTGCTGTACTCGATGTTGTTGACCCGTTGCTTGTAGTTGTTGAACACGATGTGTATGTAGACCCGCTGTTTTGTAATATACTTTTCATACACAATGAAATGTGCTGTAGACCCGCTACTTGTAGTTGCGCTACAGAAAGTAAAGTACCGTTGCTCTGCTGCTTGTAGTTTTTGTTTCGTAGAAAGCATCCTAGGTTCGTTGCTAACACAAGACATGGTGTGACGTAACGTGGACGTGCAGCTCGTAGTAGTTGGATAACGTAAAAACTAGCGAAACCTAGACATTTTAAGTGAAGTCACACTCTTGTTAGACCAGAACTTGCTGACGAAGTTTGTAGCTATCTAAAACGCTGTGATGTAACGTATTAACATAATTTTTGCTGAAAACCTTAAGATTTAACACTAAACAAATAGTTGTTCCTGTTGTTTCGTTGACTACTGCAAGTTGGCATTTCTTCAAAATTTTCAATGGCTTTGTTGCTTAAATTAAAAAAAATTAAGTTCATGTTGCCTGCTACCGTTTTCCTCACACAGTGTCGGCACATAATGTTATTGTAATAACTGAATTTAGTCCCTCAATATGTATTAACGACAGGTCCCGGCTTCACCCGTAATGGATATACATAATTCTGATCTCTCTTCTTTCATGTCAATCCTTCCTGCTGACATCCCGTAAAAATCTTGTGAAATAGACAGCCCACAAGGTCGTTTTCGATCAAAAATTTCCTGGTTCATCATTATTAATCTAAACGGTACAGCCTACGTAAGCAAAATATATAAATCTAGTAAATTTAATTATAATTTTACTTGACACTTTTTTACACTGTTGTCTTATTTATTCTATTTTATGGACAAACATTTTTGCGGCGACTAACTACTTGGTTACAAATATTATAATAACTTGGTGGTAGTTAAATATTTTAACAACAATGAAATTATATGACTTACTAAAGGCAAGGATCTATAAAAAATAAATGTCTGCTACTATAAGATAGCGAATATATTAAACAGGTACAATAAAATAGTTGAGGTATCAAAATTAATGATTTGGCGACTAATTTTAACAGTGGGATATCAAACATTGTATTATTGGTAACTATTGACTTCCATACAAGAAATTTTTTGGGCAGCAATAAAGATTAATCTCGTCACTATACGTCCCCACTGAGGAGCTTGGAGCCTACCCCAACTTAGGGGTGACTAGGCCTTAGTCAACCATGATGGCACACTGCGGGTTGACTGCACACACATCTTTGAATTTCTAAGCAGATTGCACGCCATTGCTTGTTATTGTTTGTACTATTTAATTGCATCTACACATCATCAAACACATATTAAATTTTATGCAAAATTATAAAATTATAAATTAAATGCAAAAATGAATCAGTTGAAGTTATCAAAGTCGCTGTATTATTCTTTTGATAGTTAGTTCAAGATTTAATTATTTACCTCGGTACAACTACTTTTGTTTATAATGTTTTATAATTTAATAAAGGCGATTTTTTCACTTTTATGCCTTTTACTGATGCGCCATTTAAAAAATTATCAGGTCAAAAAATAATAGTCCATGAATAATATTTTTGCATGTCACAAGTTGTTTTATCTCTAAAATGTAATAATAATAATAATCATTAATAATATTTGTAGAACAAAAAATATTTTTTATAACCATGTTCATATATTTTTCTATCTCAGTTTTTAATCAACTTAATTGTATAGTTATTAAAAGCCCATTTTCTACTTTTTGTCTGCCGAGTTGTCACCTAATAAATTCAGTTTTTACACCAAAAAACCACTGCTAATTTAAATAAAGCTTACAACTGAATATAAAGCACTTTATACTTAAAAAATTCAATTAAGCTGCAAACCTGTTATTTTTACTACCCATTTCTATGATTTCTAAAATCCTCAATCACATTAGTTGGTCTCCGCGTTAAATACATGTCCTATTTAAGTCCTAATAAAGACTGGCCATAACAGTGGGAAAGAGAGGCTTCCAAACATTTTGGTGTAGGAGGAAGGTGCGGAACCAAATTAAATGTAATAGTATTTATTTAACATTTTGATGTTATTAAATTTTAGTGGTAAATGAGCGCACCTGAGAGTATTCTAAACCAGATAAAATTTTCGATATCATACAAACCATCCGGAAAAATTACGTACAGAATAATAAAAACCGTATTTAGGGCCGTTTAAGTGTTACATAAGCAGATTTACACAACTTTTAATATCTACTCCCCCATCACATCAAAAGTAAGCAAAGCTCTTATCCTCCGTCCTATGCTTACACTAATATTAGGCATTGGTAAATACATGCATTGATCTTTTAATGTATTCTAGAAATTAGGCTTAACATAGGCACAAAGTTGCAAGAACATGCCTACTAAATAATGTTTAGTGTATCTCGGACAGAGAATAACCACACCCAACCATGAACCACAAAAGCATTTAGTATTGTAAGTAGAAATGTTGGTTGCTATGTGAAAAAAAAAATTCTAATGATGTTATCACCATCAAGATCCCCTCACCTGCAATGTCATAATAAGCAAAGCATAGTCATCCCCACTTGTCTATAGAGCTCATATAAAACTTAAACGGCCCCTTTTAATCCATTTGGTGGCTTAGCAGAAGACGCAAACCAGGAGGGTTATGAAAGGCAACTTTGTTTTGTTAGATCTATAAATTAATAATACAAGGAGAATAATAATGTGACCGATAACACTCATATACATTTACTTGTGAAACATACTATGTTACTATTTCTATTTTAAAAATCTTTGACTTAGTTGATTGAAAAATGGACTAAGCAAATGCTTTGTCTGTACTAAAATAATAAGGTGTAAAGTTACACTTTGTAATGTACAGGATATGAGCATCACTGTGCAGGTATCACTGCATATTTATTAATGATTATTTTTCTAATAAAAAGATTGTTCACACACATTTTCCACTTTTAAACTTGGATGGTGAGTAAATTGGAAATAAATGCTATGCTAGAAAGGGTAAAACCTAAAAGCTGATAGAAGCAAGGTTGCCATGGTAACAATAATCCAGTGCCAATGGCAAATGCCTTGATTGACATTTAAGCATTTGCAAGTGTAAGATTTATGAAATACTAGCTGACCCGGCAGACTTCGTACTGCCTCAATTAAAAATTAAAAAAAAAAATAATTTAATTTGTGAACGACAGGGGACACATCAAAGGTAAAACAAAATTCTAGTTCTTATTTAATACCGAGCATTTTCATATTTATTCCCCTTTTAAACCTTCTCTGGACGACTTCCACAAATAATTCAAGATCAAAATTAGACATATCGGCTCAGAGTTTTAGCGAGACTAACGAACAGCAATCCAATTTTATATATATATAGATAAAAGATAAATAAGAAGGTAAAGGTTAATATTAGCAAAATTTTACTACTATTTAACTACTAGTTGTAGTGAATTTGTAACAGAAGTAGTACTCAATATAAATTTGCCAATTTTCATGGTGTGTGTGCCAAAGATGACAATCACATATCACATGCATATCAATACACCATGTTAAAGTTTTACGAAGTCATAACGACAAAAAGTAAATATCACACCAGACAAAAAACAGTTTCACACAAAAAATATTAATAAAACTGCACTGGTTTCTTCTATCAATAAATATCACATACCACAATGCATAAATCTATATATATAAAAGAAAGTCGCGTTAGTTACAATATATATAACTCAAAAACGGGTGTACCCATCTGGCTGAAAATTGGTGGAGAGGTAGCTTATAACCAGGAGACCGAAATAGGGTCTTTTTACCACTCTTTTTTTTACTATTTTCTACGGTTTCGTCAATAATAAATATAGTCAGTCACTATAAAATGTGGTATGACAAAAACGCGACTGACGGAATAACAAAACATAAATGACAGCTAAACGTATTATAATATTGTATATGGTTAAGTATGAATGAAAATTTGATAACAGGAAATTTTGTCAGAAATCAATAATTAGTAATAATCTACTAAGTTTTTCTTTATTACGCGCGAACAAAGTCGCGGGCGAAAGCTAGTATCACATAAGACGGTTTTGAATACAGTTATTTACACACAAAAAAACACCACGAAAGAAATGCCCTGCTACATACAGTGAGACAAAAAGTTATGATTAAAATAAATGACGACACCAAGTTTGAATTACAGAAAACAAAAAACAATGTTAAATAAAACCAACCAAAGAGATTGACTTCATACAGGCCACATAACCCAGAGGCTGTAACATTTTTACATTACACTAAACATGCAGAGATTAAAACTTATTGATGTAAAGAATCTAATCATACTTTTACTTAGAATCTAAATGATTTCATTCTTTAGATTCTGCTGTAAATTAAATTTCATTTATATAAAAGTCAGATCAGTATGTAAATGATGACAAAACTGTTTAATGTTCCAATTACTATAGTATAATGTAACAAATGACCAAGCAACCACCTGAAATTTGACAAATAGTAGAAAGCTGCCAATACACAAAATTAAAAATGCTCCAATCCCCAGTATAAAGAAATAAATACATACATTTAAATCCAATAATGAGTCACCAAGTCAAGTCATGTCCAACATGAGTAGAGATGACTGCTGGTGACAGGCACGTAGACACAGCCCAGCAATTTTGACTGCATGATGACTGCAATATGCGGAATTGACACCCATCATGTCTGTGGTGACTCCAATCTGAAACTGATATCGTTAGGATTATTTATTATTAGCCTTATTATTTTGCATAAAACACTTTATATCATCATCTTAATTATCAGCTTACTATATTTCCTTACTGAGTGGCTCCGAGCCTACCCTAAGTAAGGGCAACTAGGGCTGAGTCAATTACGCTATCCCAGTGGGGGTTGATATCACATATCTTTGATTTTCTTCTCCAATATGTGCTGGTTGCTTGTCAATGCATTCCTTAACCATAACAACTTTACTGTCTAAATGTACATATGAAATTGGAAAATCGAAAAGCACATTGGTACATAATGGGATTCAGATCCAGGACCTGAAGATTGCACATCAAGAGCTAAACTCCTGCGCCACAGACACTATTTAATATGCATTAAAAAAATATGCACTACCAGCCATAGAACAGAACCCTATGGCAATTGTTACATAGAAAGGAAACATCTCAATACACTGTTTCTAAAACAACAGTCTTTAGTCAACAGTCATTTTGATGGAAATCTTTGACTTTTATTTTGAAAGAGTAGAATTCAATAGCTCTTCTGCGCTGGCTTCCTTTCGCCATAATGTATGTATATAATTATGAAAGTGGTCTAGATTTAAAAAATAAAAGGTAAT
Organism: Papilio bianor; assembly: GCA_011763625.2. Taxonomy (NCBI): domain Eukaryota; kingdom Metazoa; phylum Arthropoda; class Insecta; order Lepidoptera; family Papilionidae; genus Papilio; species Papilio bianor. Next base: position 3,072 of record JAAOEG020123554.1, on the reverse strand, counting down.
AAGGTAATAAACTAATATAATTTTTACAATATTGTCAAAAATGAACCTTCAGAGAGTGGTTATGTCAACATTATATGAAATTCATTTTGTGTTAATTATGAAAGTGATCCAAGTAAAATATTTAAAAACAAATAAACAAAACTTAAAATGGCATTTGGTACCCCTCTTTGAGGGGTTTCTGAACTGCATAATAAGCCATTATTAAAATTACATGATCAAATTATAAAAGTTAACATGTTTAATTCTGGTTTATCTATACATATAACAAAATTGGACTGATCTGTGATATTGAAGTAACCGTTTTTTACTACGTGTATACGAATATAAACACACAGGACATACACCAAAATAACATTTTTTACATTTGTCTGTCTGTTTGTTCCGGCTAATCTCTGAAATGGCTTGGCCGATTTTGACGGGACGTTTATTGGCTACATTTATTTTTAGAAAACTTCCTTTATTTTAGAAAAAGAACGCACGGACAGAGTTGCGAGCGACAGCTAGTTTAACAATATAATTCAGTTATAATTCTTGAAAATTAACTTTTAATAGAAATGATACCATGATCTTAATAATTATACCTATACAAAGCTATTATCACAGACTTGTTAAAAATAATCATAATAGCAACAATTTACACACTATCCGAAAGAGTAGGTGGATCCATGCAAAGATGTTTGCAAGAAATGTCTTCAAAATGGCTCAACTGATCTTGCTGAAATTTAGCATAGACAGAGAACATGGTGTGAAGCATATAGGCTAGTAATTAAGTTTAATTTTAATACCACATGAACAATAGTTGCTTGCGACAGCTTGTCAACTATAAATGACATTGTCAGACAGATAAATGAGACAATTTCAATTCTTGTTTCTATTAAGTTGAACTATGCATATAGTTTGACACTAACTGCAGTAGATTTTGTTAGTGAAAATACAATTATTACTTTAATATTATCCATTTTAACTTATATCTGCGCGTTCTTGAAGCTAAAACATTTTATAGACTAGCTGACCACATGAACAAACACAAAAAAATTAACCACCAGATGCAAAAAGAGCAGTTTTTAGTTTTACAACTAATTAACGGCTAACATGTCGTACTTTTTTGGTCATAAAATAAATGTCACGTTTTAATACTTATAATTCTATTCCCGAAGAAGAAAAATACTAAAATGCAAAAATCTTTAACATCGGTCTAGTCGTTCGCTAGTTGTAAACAATCTTCAAAATCGACACCGTATTATAACTGTATTAATTTTAACTAAATCAAAAGTATAAACATTGATAATTAAATACCACGTGGGTAAGCTTCAATATCGTAAAATTCTGGGATATTCTAGAATTTGGTATTTACCTACATTTGCCATTTTTTATGTAAGTTAATGAGCAAACGAGTTAAGTTTTACATGTACGTTAAATAATTATACTCGGAGAATGCTAGTATGTATAGTAAAAATTATTATTTACATCGGTTCTATACTTAAAAATTACGGCGAAAATAATATTTCGTCCGGCGGCCATTTTCAATAACATGTAAGGTACACTTACGAAAACTATGCAAAAAATAACAAAACAAATACAAGTGCTTAAAAATTATACTCTTGCTTGCTACAATGCTTTAAATTTCCATACAAAATAATAATTAAATAAACTGAGAAAAACAATATGTACTCACAATTTATTTAATCTAAACAAAGGGGAGACGGGATGACAGTTCGAAAAATGTAACCACGTGTTGTTCAAAATCAAATCTATTTTAAAGAGATGGAGTTAAAAGTAATGCTTTGATAAATACTAATGTATAATTATGTGTACTTACAGTTTAACAGCTATGAGAAGATGACGCCCTTCTAGATGCTTGAACTTCACTCGACTGACTGTGACTGCGTCTGCTCTGCTCGACCAACCAGCGACAAGAGGACTGGAAAATAATACATTTTTACTTTGCCATTACAGTAAGACAGTGTAACTCAATTACAGCGCTGGCACAGTACTGGCTTAATTTCCTTTTTCTCATAATATTCGTTGTTTTTTTAAAATAACTTTAAAAGTGGTTAATTTGTTATTATTTAGTTTTCATCATAAAACGAAACTTGCCGTTTGGTTAATTTTTGCTTAAATGCGAACAACTCTAAATGGCGCCATTGAGCATGTCATGCCTATGACTGGCGCAACGTTTACTATTGTAGCCAGTTCAGCTATTCCGCCGAAAATGATATTATGAAGATTGCTTTGCTATTCCAGTCCAGTATTAACATGGCAATTGTACAGTAAACAAACGTTGGTTATTTTAGGAATTTTGAATCTAACTGGGAATCGGAAGAAAGTGATGCCTTCTATTATTTCTACGTTTGTGGTTTTAAATCTGTAAATGCTGTTATTTGCATTTTTAGGTTTTTTAAACAAAAAATGTATTTTGAAAGACTGTTAATTACTTCAAATCCGAAATGCTTATTTAGTTGTAATAAACATAATGGTAATTGAAAAATGGATTTTGAGGTTATGAAACTAAAATTAAAATCACTTTTTAATATGTACACTAGTACATATAAAAAGTAATTTTAACTGTTATCTCCTACTCATTGTTTTTGTAGCGTCAACGATTTTACAGCTTATACTGGACTGGCATAATGTAACAAAGCCAATCCTGTACAGTAAGCCAGTAGTCATGCGCTACTGGCTAACTATACTGGTCAAGTATAATGTACAATGCGGACATTACTGAACCGGAAATAGGATAGAATAAACAATCCTCTGTTTTGAAACATTTAAGCATGTGAGAATTAAAATTAAACGATTTTTACACATTTACTTAAATATAAAAAAATGCTTATACACAGAATCATGGCTTTTTTAATATTTCTCTGTCTAAATCTTAAATGACGAAAATAGAGACCATGTTTAATTGTTTACAGAAACATCCTTAAACAAGTCAATAAAAGATTGTTTTACATATTTTATCTTTTCGCAATATAAAATCAAAGGAACTTTACCTATAATAATAATAATAATAATAAATTCATTTATTGCAAACTGTGTACATTCGTAAGTTACAGACACTTATTATAGATA
>JAAOEG020121280.1:0-12071 GCA_011763625.2 Papilio bianor | reverse complement strand
AGGCGTTGTTGAGTTATGCGCTTACCAACATATTTTGCGATTCATTTTTATAGTATAGATTTATCTCCTTACTTGTTAAATAGATTAAGACTAATTGCGGAAATATTCTACTAATCAGGATATATACAATGCGATAGAATTACTAGGTAACGAGATCCGCAAAATAATAATAATTTATGTTGAACATGTACTTTAAATGTACATAACAAAACATAATTTATTTTAATCGTTAACGAATTATCGTATCTACTTCCTTCAAGAATCAAATAATTATTAAGTATCATACTCATACTAATAATATAAATGCGACTGTTCAGATTTATGTTTGTTTGTATGTATCTTCAGAATGGCTCAACGGATCTCGATGAAATTAGGCACAGATATAGAACATAGTCTGGAAAAGCACATATGCTACTTACTGTTTTTTCTAATTTCGTTCGGACGGAGTCGCGGGCGACCGTTAATCTTGTTCTTATTATATTAATCTTAACCTTAATCTTAATCTTGATCTTAATCTTAACATTAACCTTAATGTTAATCTTAATCCTAATAATATTATAAATGCGAAAGTTTAGATGTATGGATGGATGGATGTTTGTCAGTGTCTGTCGCGTAAACGGCTGAACGGAACTCGATGATATTTGGCATATATGTAGAGGATAGTCTGGATGAATACATAGGCTAGTTTTGACCTCGGAAATAGTTACGGTTCCCGAGATACGTAGTTTTTTGTTATTTACTCGACAATTTCGCAACAGTGCAACATATCTTACTGTAATTTAGTACAGAAATAGAAGATAGTTGGGAAGAACACAAAGGCTCATTATTATTATTTTAATTCTGCTCAGACAGAGTCGCGAGCGACAGCTACTTGAGAATATAGATAAAAAATTACAAAACCATAGTTTTATGTACAGAATCAATTTAAAATTATAATTTCTGGTCTAACAGCTTCTTAACGCATTTGTATGATGCGTTAAACGCAAACGTTCTTTGATTTTTCCAATACTTAGTAAATAATTTAGGGTACGGATACGAATCCCGCAATGCATTTTTTTTAAATTTTCCAATTTCATATGTACAGTCACGGAAATTCGCGGTGTTCCACTTGCAGAAACACTTGCGGAAAGTACAATATAGTAATACAAAGTAACCACGGACTGATCTTTTTTCGTACAGACACATTTAAAAGTTATGTCGTATTGGTTATTGTTTCCGCGTCGTTGTCTCGCTGTGTATAAAACGTTCAAGCGACTGTAGCTTCTAAGATGGAACACCGCCCGATTCCCTGACTGTACATTTAACCAACGTTCTTACGGTGAAGAAAAATATCGTAAAGCTGTACGTATCGGCAAAGAAATTCAAAGATATGTGTGAAGTCCACTGGGCCACCGTGATAACTTAAGGAAGGCTTCGAGTCCATCAATGGGGACTTGTAGTGAGCTGATGATGATGAAGTAAAAATGGTTTATAATTGATACGTGTTAACTAGAACTGGTATATTTTGCTTCGGCCTTCGGCCTTACAATGTAGGTGCGGCAACACATTAAAGGTTTTTGTTGGAAATATTTGAAATCTAAAATGGTAGTTCGCTGCATAACATGTAATTGATTTAATTGGTATCTACATGGAAAAGACTCTTGTTCCTTCTTCGGTTTGTCTGTAAAAAATATATTATTTAAATACTACTGATTAAACAATTTCGTTCATAGTTGCAATTATTTCAACCTCTTTAAAAAAATCCCAGGTGTCTGGGCGCAAGGCGTTCCGACGCTAATTTCGTGCCAACGAATCATAAATACACAAGTTATTACATCAAAAATAACCATCAGCGCTACTCCCTCTCTCTCTCATGACGCGCTTTCGCTCATACGCATTCAGACACGCGGTACATAGATCGTGAATGATCGGTTACTCTCGGCTCAAGCACAGGGCAGCAGCGGGAACCGACCGTAACGCTACATTTTTATTTTATAATCAAGACAAAAGTTTCATTTTTCAGTTTAGATAATGTACTTTTGAGGACGTTAAAAAAATATGATAATTAGATTTTAAAAACGAAGATATGCTTAATTTAATTTATTTTGTATATTGACTACACAATAGGTTATCCTAATAATATGATAAAACAAAAGGTTAGATGGATCGATGGATGTTTTGATTCTGCTAATCACTGAAATTTGGCATAGATATAAAACATTGTCTGGAATACATTTTCAACAACGAAAAATGTTGTATTATGAATAACACATCCTAAGTTTTATTTTAATATTGAGCGGACGGAGTCACGGGCGACAGCTAGTAATGTTATAAATGCGAAACTTTAGATTGATGGATGGATGGATGTTTAATAGAGTTAGTAGCCTAAACCGCTGAACGGATCTCGATGAAATTTGTCATAGATGTAGAGGATAGTCTGGAAGAACACATAGGCTACTTTTGATCCCGGAAAAGGTTACGGTGCCCGAGGGATAAGGAATTTTCTGTCATTTACTCGATAATTCCGCAACGGTTCAATATATCTTACTGAAATTTTGCTCAGATATAGAATATAGTCTGGAATAACACGTAGGATAATAAGTTTTATTTTAATTACGTGCGGACGGAGTCGCCGCCTACAGCTAGTCTTTAATGAAAGAAGTAATAAAAAAACGTGCTAGTGTATCAAGAGCTTTAAATAAAATGTGCGTGCGATCTTTATCGTGCATTCATACATCACGCATGCAGATTTATGTTTGTTTGTATGTATCTTCAGAATGGCTCAACGGATCTCGATGAAATTAGGCACAGATATAGAACATAGTCTGGAAAAGCACATATGCTACTTACTGTTTTTTCTAATTTCGTTCGGACGGAGTCGCGGGCGACCGTTAATCTTGTTCTTATTATATTAATCTTAACCTTAATCTTAATCTTGATCTTAATCTTAACATTAACCTTAATGTTAATCTTAATCCTAATAATATTATAAATGCGAAAGTTTAGATGTATGGATGGATGGATGTTTGTCAGTGTCTGTCGCGTAAACGGCTGAACGGAACTCGATGATATTTGGCATATATGTAGAGGATAGTCTGGAAGAACACATAGGCTACTTTTGATCCCGGAAAAGGTTACGGTGCCCGAGGGATAAGGAATTTTCTGTCATTTACTCGATAATTCCGCAACGGTTCAATATATCTTACTGAAATTTTGCTCAGATATAGAATATAGTCTGGAATAACACGTAGGATAATAAGTTTTATTTTAATTACGTGCGGACGGAGTCGCCGCCTACAGCTAGTCTTTAATGAAAGAAGTAATAAAAAAACGTGCTAGTGTATCAAGAGCTTTAAATAAAATGTGCGTGCGATCTTTATCGTGCATTCATACATCACGCATGCAAAGTCCTCGTTTAAATAACATTGAAAAATATACCTTAAAAGTATAGACGTAGGTCTTACATTAAATAATTTCAACTTTATTGATGATTTCCTGTGCAAATTTAACTGGTGTTCGCGCTTACGTTTAAAAGATGCACTCTGTAACGCCAATGCATTTTATGATTAATACACTCAGCTTTAGAGTTGATATTAGAGTGGCGTTGAATAATGTTTAGCCTAAATAGTAGTACAGTCAAACCTTGCCGGATCCGTTCACTTCCGAAGTGGACTTAACTCAAGGCGATTCAACTAACATGTCAAATGTTGCCAGCAAACGTTTTACTAATCTACTTTTGCCTTCACAAGACAATTTTAAAAAGAGAACAGTAGTATAGTCCGATAAACTTATATGACCCGGTGAAGAAGGCAATGCTTTTGTCGTTAGCCTAATCCTAATCACTACATAGTATAAAACAAAGTCGCTTTCTCTGTCTGTATGTCCCCTTGACTGCTTAAATCTTTAAAACTACGCAACGGTTTTTTTTTATAGATAGAGTGGTTCTAGAGGAAGGTTTATATGTAAAATAACATACATTAAATAGTGGAGAAATACTGTTTTATTTGAAGTTTCTAATGTGATATCGTAAATAATAACATTTTTCCGCTTACATTGCAACAAACGCAGGCTGAAACCTACAAGATTTATCAGATTTATACCCGTGCGAAGCCGGAGCGGGGTCGCTAGTTATATTATAAATTGCGAAAGTTTGGATGGATGGATGTAAGAGTTTGTCGCCTAAACTGCTGAACGGATCTCGATGAAATTTAGCATAGATGTAGAGGATAGTCTGTAAGAACACATAGGCTACTTTTGATTACAGAAATAGTTACGGTTCCCGAGGGATACGTAGTTCTTTGTTATTTACATAATTACACAATAATTCCGCATCGGTTCAACATGTTTTACTGAAATTTAGCACAATTATAGAACATAGTCTGGAATACATAGGATGTTGGGTTTTATTATATTTACACGCGGACGGAGTCGCGGGCAACAGCTAGTTTTAGAATAAAAATAAAAGTAACATGGGTACTAAAAAATGCCATATAAGTTAAGGCATGACAAGACAGCTAAAGAGTTTTTTTTTTGCTAATGCCAACCGGGTCTGTTAAAGTTTGTTATTGGCTTGCACAATGTCCTCTGTCCATAAACAAGGAAAAAAGAATGAGTAAACAATTATTATCTATAGTCTGTGTCATTATTCAGACGCAATTCAGATGGAATAGTATAATGGAAAACATTTTATCTTAAAAAATAACAATAACTTGTTTACTTATTATTCATTACTTGAGTCTGTGGATGTATCTTTAAAAAGAATAAATTCTTGTTTGTAAATGGCATCGGTATATCACAGAAAATATAAAATGCAGCTTTCGTCAACGATTCTCAAACATTTTTTTCTTGAACTTTCATTGTCATTTCTTCGTCAACTACAGTCGTGAGTGTAAATGCAGGGTGGGTTAAGAAAGAAAGTTAAGAAATTTTGAATATCTCGGAAGATAAGAAGATAAAAACGCTAGCTAACTGAAATAAATTGTGCATGACTATTAACTATCCTTAAAATATAATAAAATAAAATATATTTATTATTTTATTTATATTTCATTCAAAAAATAATTCTTAAAATATAAATTATAAAATTAATTATAAAATTCATAAACTTAAAAAGGATATCTTATGTAAACTTGGACAGTATTTTTCATAAAATTTAATTTTTATTTATATTTAAGTACTTAGTGTTGTGTCTGACTAAAATAAATTAATAGAAATATTTTCTTTTAGTTTAAGGATATTTAATTGTGTAACATGCACAATTTATTTCAGTTAGCTAGCGTCTTTATCTTCCGAGATATTCAAATATTCTTAACCGACCCTTTATTTTTGCTCACGGCAGTAATTCAAAGGGTTCACATCTTTACTTTGTTTTACGTAACCGTACATCCTCCTCCTTATACCTCCATCGGGTCTTTCTCTCTTGCAACAATGAATGCTCAGTTGTATTAGTCAATAACTCGGTCCGGGTAGTCCCCGCATGCTGTATAATGACTGATGAAAATTATCGATCATTGAAAAGCAAGCGTCATGCGGGGACTTAGTTGAAAAGTTGACTATCGCCCAACGCATGCAGACCCTAAAACGTAGACAGCTGATCTCGCATGCGGATGCGATGGTAAAAGTCTCTGGCACCAAGTATACGGGCATTACGTCTCATGGATCCGCGTTAATTTGAAATTGGAATGCTTTTCGTGATCTAATATCGTAGCAATTCTGTTTTCTTTTTTAAAGACGAAAAGAACAATCCTTGTAAATAACCTTGTAAAAAAGATTTTACTAAAGGATATGCTTGAAGCATGAATAATGCAACCATTTAAATGCGGTGTAAGAAAAAAAGCAAACTTCAATTTAAATAATAAAGCCGAATAAATAAAAATTAAAGTAGTCTAATTTAAATGATAAAACATAAGACGGAAGATTTTTTTACCGCGTAAGCATAGACAACGCTGACGTACAGAATTCCAGTGTTACTAGACTAAAAAAAACTTCAACTAGATTTCGAGGACACTTGAATTTTATCTAACATCTTCTGCAGTGGCTCTACGTTAGTTAGTGCCTTTGTTTTCTTTAATAAAAAAACTACATAAAGAAACTGCGTAGTTTTATTTTCTACGTGGAAAATATGTAAATAAATATAGTTATTTTTTGAATGTCATATTCTTGTGTTACTTGAATTTTGATTTCTATGTTTAATTTAAAATACATAGCTTATGAGTAAAGATAAATAATAAAGTAGTTGTCGCCCATTAGTCGAAATGTGAACATAATGCGCAATGTTTTTTTTTCAATATTAACTGAACCAAATGTGTCGTTCATTCGTTCACGTAATAACCTCAAAAAGCGGTACAAAGTTTTCGTTTCACGTATTAAATAATTAATTTAAAATTTACTAGTAGTCTTCTTAATCGGTTAATTTAAATTAAATAAGGAAATAGCTAGCTCCTAGTAGATCGACAAAACAACAAATTTACATTAGATTACAACCAATTACTGTCTCAACGCTTGAATAAATTAATAAACAGTGCGTACGGTAGCTTTTTAAGAATTCAATAAATATAACCTAAAAAAATGCGTAGGCAACCTGCTCCCTAACAATTTGATAGTTTGTTTTATGGGTCGACAGCGACAGCTCACTAGCACCACTCTGTCAACGTCAAAAAAGTGTTGTTAGAGCTCTAATCAACCTTAGTTGGGTAAGCTCCGAGCACCTCAGTGTGGAGATATTATGAACTGACGATGGCCCTAATCTGGTAATAATAACGAAGTAACTGCCCGTGCCGAGGTTCTAGAAGTAGCATTCGATCATAGTTATTCTTAAAACGAGGTTTAGGCAAAGCGTCATCTGCAGTCTGCCACTTCAAGCTCTGTGAAGTTGTAAATACCTCTTAAAGGTAAACAGTGATAAATCAGTTACAAAAAATGTATAGTACACACGTGAGCAAAAATAAACGTCGCTTAAGAAGGTTTGAATAACTCGGAAAATAAAAACGCTATCTAACGGAAATAATTTGTGTTTGATAGTCAAATTATCTATCATGCACAATTTATTTCAGTTAGCTCGCGTCTTTATCTTTCAAGATAATCAAACTTTATTAACCGACCCTTTATTTTTGCTTACGGCTATATATTTTATAAAACGACAACGTTATTTTCTTTGCATATCTTTCAGTATGACAGAACACTAGCGCCACACTGTCAATGTCAAAAAAGTTTCACTAGAGCCTCAGTATAATCTTAGGTGGATGAACTCTGAACACTCGTTTGAGTGTTTGAGACATATTATCTAATGACGATGGAAACTTATTATAGATTATCTCACTTGTCTCATAACAAGAACTGACCTAGTAGAATATTCCTTTTTTTAATGGAGTATAATCTGCATTAGTAAACACATTCCAAGCGATTTATTCATCATTTGTATGCAGACAACGCAATTGCATCTACATATATAATGACGTATAATATTTTAATAAATCCCTGGGTTTCTTGTCAAGGATGGTCATGTTATGTGCGATTATGTAGTTTTGATTCACCTTTGTGGGTTTTTGTAAGTTCGTTCCATTGTGCCTTATGTATTGATAAGTTTTGAAGTTCAAGGCGACATTGGATTAGTATTATTTCTTGCATATTACATGGTTAGTTATACTTCTACGATTTATTTAATTAATTACGTCTTAGGTATTAGTCTTTTTATCTATTCTATTTACATATAATAAAATTGGGGTATCTGTAATATTCAAATAACCATTTTTACTACGTGTATATGAATAAATATACGGTACATACACCAAAATAACATTTTTTACAATTTTCGTCTCTCTGTCTGTCTCTGTTTGTTCCGGCTAATCTCTGAATTGGCTGGACCGATTTTGACGGGACTTTTACGGACGGGTAGCTGATGTAATAAGGGGTAACTTAGGCTACGTTTATTTAAGAAAAAGAACGTGCGGACGGAATCGCGGGCGATAGGGAGTAATTAATAAATTTGGAGTATCAGTATGAAAGAAATAATGGTAAAGTGGATGTCATAGAGATGGAGGACTGGAAACTGCTCCATCGACAGGGACGGTATAGTTCTAGTATCTAGTAGTATCTAGTTCTAGTATCTAGTCTCTGTATAGTAAAATGTTAAACTTTAGTTTGTCGCTCCGTAAATTTAAGTTTAATCAGGATACTCTCGTCTACTTTTTTTGACGGGACTTTTGCTGGTTCGACAAACCAAACAAGCAAACATAAGCGCCCTTACACTTATGTAACTTTGTCTTTTTTCTTTTATTCTGAGTTGAAGAAGTAGCGGGCAACAGTCAGTATTTAAAAAACTTTGAATAAGTGTAATACATTTCTTTGCTATCTCGATCAACTAAAATGATTGAGTGATGTTCAGAGGATTGCATTACGTGTATATTTGGGACGAGAAACGAAAAAGAGCGTCAGTGGCTCGGGGGCTAAGCAGTTGATTTGTAATCTGCAGGTCCAGGTTCGAATTCCGCCATGTACCAATGTGTTTTTCGATTTTCATAAGTATAATACATTTACCCGACGTTCTTACATTGAAGGAAAACAACAATGATGCAACCTGTACATATCTGCGAAGAAATTTAAGGATGAGATGTGTGTGAAGTCAACCTGGCCTAGTCAACCCCAACTTGGGGTTGGCTCCGAGCCTCTCAGTGGGGACGTATAGTGAGCTGATGGAGAATACTTGGGACGGAAGTGTCGGCGTTCAGTTGGCCGTCCCAGGTACCGCTGGAAAGATTAGGCGGGAATCTTCCGGAGCTCCAGTTTCAGGACTGGGTCGAGAGGGCGTGCGATCATTGTCGGAGGCCAAGGCCCACTTCGAGTCCATACGTCACCCTAGTTTATGTAATCAATTTATTCCAAACTGACTAAACATTAGTGATTTTTTCGCCTGCGATGTATGCGTCGTCATTCTCTAATCAAGGATTATATTTGACCGCAAAATATATTTTTAAACTTGACCTAGAATATATGCAAAATAATTTTGGTCTCCAAAATAGAAATAACTCTGAATAATTCATATTCCAAATAATAAAATGATAATCATCGATTATAGATCCAGCCTTTGACTTTTAATAATCTGTCAAGAGTCGCATTCCACTTTGTCAAATAAAAACATTTCTGTATCTACAGAAATGTTTTATATAAAACGACGACACAAGTATCTACTTGTGTCGTCGTTTTTCGTAGATTTTTTAAAGACGTGTCACGATGACCCGTGTGTCCATGTCATACTGCCAAATTAGTTGTCACTACATACTCGTAGTATAAAACAATTCGCTTTCTCTGTCCCTATATCCCTATGTATGCTTAAATCTTCAAAACTACGCAACGGATTTTGATGCGTTTTTTTAATAGATAAAGTGATTAAAGAGAAAGTTTTATATGTAATAACATCCATTAAACAGTGGTAAAATACTGTTATTTTTGAGGTTTCTAATGTGATGTCGTAAATAATTTCATTTTTTCCGCTTACATTGCAACAAACGCAGGCTGAACCCTACAAAATTTATCAGATTTATACCGTGATTTATACCTTGCAAAGCGGGCCGCTAGTATTTACATACTTGGCAGTTGCCTAGTCCGTTTGTCTACAATCAAAGGACTTTGTGTACGCTTGGCGCCGCAATGTGACCATAAATACCAGTTTAACAGTTTCCGTCAATGGCCTCGCAATGTCGGAAGTGTATTATGTCTGTATTAAAAAAATGCTTCAACAATAAGTAACAATAAACTTAGAGGATATATTTATTACCTTGTACCGATTTATCTTAAAATTGGTGGAGAGGTAGCTTAAAACCAGGAGACGAACATAGGTTACTTTTTAGCCCCTCCCCTTTTTTCTTTTCTTTACTACTTTCTACGGTTTCGGCAAAAATTAACATAGTCAGTAACTATAAAACGTGGTATTACAAAAACGCATCAGACGGAATAACAAAACACGAATGACAGCTAAACGTATTATTGTATCTGATTAAGTATGAATGAAAATATGATAATAGTAAACTTTATCAGAAATCAGAAATAAATATGGACAGAAATAATTAATAATAATCTAATAAGTTTTTCTTTTTTCCGCGCGGACAAAGTCGCGGGCGAAAGCTAGTTTCCTTATAAATTTTGATACATTTTGTAGATTCGACTAGCGATATCGTTAATCGAATGTTACATTGTCTACGGGCTGACCTTTACATTGACTACGGTGTAACCTATCGAATTATATTGTCACTTCCATATATTTTAGAACTTCGTTGTGAAATCTTTAAGGAACAAATGTATTTTTTTCTAAGAAGGTAGATGATGATGACAATATTCAATCACTTTTTCAATATTTTGGCGATAAATTAATGTTTTCCTATTTATCAGATATCTGCGTGAAATATATCAAGTTACTTGGTTCTGTATATCAGTAAATCTGTTAGTCAGTTTCTTTATATATTTTATTAAAAATAATATAAAAATTGCAAATTACAATCTCATTTAAAATTTATATTTATTCGAACTTTAAAGTTCGGTTAAATTAAATGGATTCAGTATTTATGTATTCTACACTAACCTAAAATATATACGTGAGCAATTAAATTCAGATTTATAAGAAATAAATCAATACATATTGTATATAAATAGCTCATTAAAATAAATTCTAACCTAAATAACAGCACATAATTACACTTAATGAAACATAACTTATTCAAACAGTGGCAGACGCCATTAACAATAACATCAGTTGCACGAATGGGCCTCACCCATCGCGATACCACGACCGACGATATATACACAAGAGTCAGGCGTGACATGCATGTCATTCCGCGTTTCGTTTGATGAGTGAGTGACGGACACGAGTGGGAAAGGGAAGTGAATTTAGTGTATAAAGAGACGTATAGAACGGGGAAATTATCCTCGTTCTGTGCGTCTCCTCCTGAAAGTTCCTGATGTCTATGGCCTATAAAATGAATAAAAAATCTTGTATAGAAAGAAATCTGTTAAATTATCATTTTTGACGTTCGACCAATGAATCTGTGCTTCGGAGAAGTGAAAGTTAACTTGTGATGAGTAGGGTGTTTCCCGTTGGTTCGATCGGTCCTATGGGATTTTTTTACCCCATTAAGTCGACCGAATGGTGGGCTAATCGACCCAACGGAAAATCACCCAACAAGTATCATCCTATTTTTTCTGGACTGTTTAGGTCCTTTTATCGTATACATTTTATGAACTTATGTGTTGAAAATTAAAAAGTACTAGCTGACCCGGCAGTCTTTTGCCTTACATTACTAAACTTTTGTAAATAAAAATAAATTTAAAAAGGAATCCGTATTTAATAAAAAAATGCTCGGTATGAATGAAGTTTAATTATTATTTTCGATTATTCAATTTGAAGCTTTCTGTTAAACTATATTTTTTGTTTTGTTTGTTAATTATTTAATATCATTTCTGAACGGAAGGTGGATTTCCAAGGAAAAACAAAATCGTAGTTTTTATTTAATTCCGATCATTTTCATATTTATTCACCTTTTAAACATTCTCTGGACTTCCACAAATAATTCAAGATCAAAATTAACAAAATCGGTCCAGCCGTTCTGGAATTGTGGCGAGACTAACGAACAGCAATTAATTTTTATATATATAGATTAGTCAAAAGGGATAATAATAATAATATATGTTTACAGTACAAGCGGATTATAAAATTATAATCGTCAATTCATCTTGCTACAGAGTATAAACAGGATCCAATCTATTTGCAAGGAAATTGACGATTACTTCGTGACCAATCTCGTGTGCTACAAGCCCCATATGCGTTCAATTGCATTGAATGCGTTTGCATTTGTTTTTTCAAAGGCTTGCATAAGCCAATGAATTGATAATATTTATTTAGCGATCGGTCTTCATTTACAGACTTAAAAAAGTAGCCTATAATATTCCTGCACACACGTACAAAAGTCCCGTCAAAATCAGTTTCGGAAATTTTGAGGAACAAACGCGGTCATACGGACAGTCTATTTATAAGAAGAGAGTATATTAATATGATGGTTGATGGATATGTAAGGAGGTATATACTGTTTATATTTTTACTAGCG
>JAAOEG020121074.1:0-12079 GCA_011763625.2 Papilio bianor | reverse complement strand
TATATATATATATATAGGATATAAAGAATAAGGACTCCGGCACCACACTCATCGAACGAAACATGGAATAGCTTCCACTTCACGCCTGTCTTCTATGTGGTCCTGGTATTACACCGGGCGAGCCGGCCCATTCGTGCGAAGATGTTAAAGCTGGCTCTACCACTGTCTTAGTTGAGACGTATAGTGAACAGATAATATATACATTTATCCGACTTTCTTACGGTGAAGATAAACATCATGATGCATATATATACGAAGAACTTCAAAGATATATGCGAAGTTAATCTTAGGGCAGACTCCGAGCTCTTCCGTGGGTGATGCTTCTGATGATTATGGAGGCCTGTAAATATAATTGCCACTACCACTGAATTACCCACTACACTATCAACAGGCCAGATAAATTCGACGAACTATACTCATATCAGGAGTCTCTTTATCTTAATATTTACTTACCACTTAACACAAAACGATCATTGAATTTATAAGAGTTAAGGGCCAAACCAGTACATATAGCGCATATGTATCGCATACAAAACTGAACTTTACGCCTTTGTTTTAAGGTTTATTTTACTTTAGACGTCTTTTTCATGCTTACGTTCAATAAGAATAGACTTGGAAGGCAAATTTAAACTTTGTTTCAATTGCATAAAGAACAAATTCATTTGAAATTAATAATACGCTCCAGTTTGTGTGAACGGATCCTTAAAACGCTACAAACTATTTATTTGGACCATCTGTTAGCTATCCTTCACCACTCGTAAATATAAAGATAGTATCACACGATGGCAACAGTTACTGTATTTTCACAAATATATAGTTGAGATCATCGTTGGTTCAGGGGTAAAGCACTTGACTTGTAATCTGCATGTCCTGGGTTCTAATCCCGCCATGTACCAATTTGTTTTATGATTTTCGAATGTCATACGTAAATTTATCCGACGTTCTTATGACCGTAATGCTGCACATAGCTACGAAGTAATTCAAAGATGTATGTGATATCAACAAACCCGCACTAGACCAGCGTCGACTAAGGCCTAGTCTTCCTTAACTTAGGGTATCCGAGCCCCTCAGTGGGGACGTTTAGTGAGCTTATAATATTATATACGTAAACACTATTTAGTTAAATAAGTGTATTAACTTTTAAAAATCGCAAACAGCCTAATGGTTAAGAGTGCAGATTTACAATCATGCGGTCGAGGGTTCGAATCCTACCATTGGACTATTGTAAGCCATATCCTAGAACAAGCCTAACTAAGCTCTATAGTTGGAATGGTTAAACGAATAGTTAGTGAATTATTTAAAATAAAAAATAAAAACACATAGACCGCTATATGTTTCACCATAAATATATTTGTGACAAATAACAATAAGATATGTGAAACCGTTGCAAATTTCCAACATAAAAAACAAAATTAATATATCCCACTGGAACCGTAACGATTTCCGTGATCAAAGTACCCTAGGTGTTCTTCCAGACTATACTCTACATCTATTCCAAATTTCATCGAAATCCGTTCAGTAGGTAAAGCGACAAACTCTAACAAACATCCTTCCATCCATCTAAACTTTCGCATTTCAAAAAAATAAAACACTATTTATTGGCCAGGAACAATACAAAAACCAAAACACAAAAAAAAAACAACGGAACAAAATTTACACAACTTATAAAAAAAATAAAAAAATCAGTTCTCGGCCAAAAGGGGAAGGCTCAGCTGATGCGGCCTCCAGCTTGACCCTGAGGGCCGCGCTGGTTTTCAGCCTCCCCTTAACTTATATTTCATTGTTCCACATTTATTCATATTATAATTATTTAATTTATAATAGTCATAGCGGCCCGCTCCGGCTTCGCCCGGATATAAATCTAAAAAATCTCGTGGGGTTCACCCTGCGTTTGTTGCAATGTAAGCGGGAAAAATGTAATTATTTACATCACATTAGAAACTTCAAAAATAACAGTATTTCTCCATTATTTAATGGATTTTATTATACATATAAACATTCCTCTTCAATCACTCTATCTATTAAAAAACCGCATCAAAATCCGTTGCTTAGTTTTAAAGATTTAAGCATACATAGGGATATAGGGATAGAGAAAGCGACTTTGTTTCATACTATGTAGTGAACATTATCTGACAAGCATGTGACCCATTACTGTATTACAATACTATTCTTCATCCGTGGAAAGGTAGCTTTATAAAGAGTACATTCACACGATGGAAACACGACATGTTTATGCACTTCACGTGTCAACTGTGATAGTGTAAACCTTCGCTAATAATAATAGATAACTCCAGAAACAAACACAATAGAATTTATTATCAACATCGTAGTTGTACAAGATATAAACAAGAATTGAACCCGCTTTGATTCCCAGAATTTTATAATACCGTAAACTTATAAATTTTCGGTGGCTCAGGGGCTAAGCACATGACTTGTAATCTGCAGGTCCTGGTTCGAATCCCGTCATGTACCAATGTTTTTCCATATTCGAATTTCCGTGAAGGAAAACATCGTAATGCAACCTGCACATATCTGCGAAGAAATTCAAAGATGTGTGTGAAGTCAACCAACCCGCATTGGTCCAGCGTGGTTGACTAAGTTCTAATCATCCTAACTTGGGGTAGACCCCCTTCGGTGGGGACGTATAGTGAGCTGATGGTTTATATGGTATACAGTTATAAATATATACTCGTGAGCAAAAAAAGGTGGCTTAAGAAAGTTTGAATAACTCGGAAAATAGCGCTATCTATTATAACTGAAATAAATTGTGTTTGATAGTCAGTTTAATAAATATTTTACTTTTGCACAATTCATAGACAACATATTTCAGTTACCTTCGTCTTTATCTTCAGAGATATACAAACTTTCTTAACCTTACCCTTTATTTTTGCTCACGGCTATATTAACATTGCGATCCAACTAGCATTAGAATTATGCCATCAAAAAAAAATTAATGATTTATTTATGTTTCATTAAAAAACATAAACAAATAAGGGTATCTTACGTAAACTTGGATAATACAGGATTTGTCATTAAATTTTATTATTATTTAGATTTTAGTACTTAGTAAGACGCAACACTAAAATTTAATTAACAAATACTATATTATCCAACTTTCTTAACCGACCCTTTATTTTTTCCCACGGCTGTATTTTAAATATGAAAATAATTAAAAACGCCCACAGACGCGAAGTCGCGGACACAGCTAGTTCAAAATATTTTTTAATTCCTTTGGCCACAATTACCACAAGATTACAACATTTTGGACACTTAAGTACAGTTTTTATACGAGTTATTTGCTTATTAACTTTTAGTTCAGCTTTGGAACCAAAAATACGTGCTTGTAATATTTAAACAAACTATCTATATCCTACATTAAAGCATTGTATAAAATCCAGGTGTGATACGATAAAAGATGAATTACAGGTAAGTGGGTCGATTGTTAGGAAATAACTGCACTTGTTTAAGAAGCTATAAACAAAAGACGCTCCAACGTAGAACATTCTGAGCAAAATCTGCTATGTATTTATGTATGTATGACAGAATGGCAGACACTACTACCCTAACGTTTAGAATTATTGATATTTTGAAGTCGGTTTCGGCCTAGATAGGAACTGAAACGTAGTACTGGGTCCAACACATCTATACATATAATAAAATTGGAGTGTCTTCTGTCTGTCTGTCTGTTTGTTCCGGCTAATCTCTGAAATGGCTGGCCTTTGATGGGACTTTTATTGGTAGGTATCTGATGTAATGAGGAGTAACTTAGGCTACGTTTATTTTAGAAAAAAATCTTTTATTTTAGAAATAGAACGCGCGGACGGAGTCGCGTGCGACAGTTAGTCTCAGATAAAAATGTCACTAATCTACCTCGGTCGACACTGACTTCAAAATATCAATAATTGTACAATATTGACATGTTAGTAGAAAGAAGAGAGTTTACTTTCTCTCGAGGGTGATATTAATGACATTATTTTTATACTTTTAAGTGGATTTTGTTAAGATTTTTTTTTAGAAAGTCGGTTTTGTTTTTTTCTTATAGTGTTTACTTATTCATATATATTATAAGGTGGAAAACGAGCAAGCTGCCAACTATATTCCCTAAAATAGCTAATAAACCGCTGCCCATAGACATCCCCAATTGCAGTTGTACCCTTTAATCAGAGGAAAAGACGCGCCGAATGAGAATATTTCCCCTCTCAATTCCACTTCCCATTCCTTATAGCGTTGGAAGGACAAGACCAAAATTAGGCCTCCGGTACACTCTTCAGTTTGTATGTGGAATTATTTCTACTGAACGCCTGTCTTCTGTTTAGTTTGATATTCCGGTTGGCAAGCCGGACCATTCGTGCAACAGATATTGTTCCTAGCGTCCACTGTTATATAAGGTACACCCTAAGTGTAGATTAAGTAAGAAAAATCGAAATCATAGAAAGCAAAAAGAACTGGCTGTAATGTCGAAATGCCAAACAAACCTTTTTTCTTTTCCATTGACAGTTTGACAGCGCGCGGGAGATTGAGACACTGATTAATGATTCGAAATTTGAAACACAAAATTCTATTTTTTCTTTTTATTTCAATCAGTCAGTAAAAAAGATTTTTTCGTCAATTTTTATTTTTAAAAAGGTTCGCATTAAAAATATAGAAATATTTTTATTGTAACTCCGAAAAACAAAAGCAATCGAATGACACCGCACATTTCAAAATCGGCCTGCAAAATCTTTACCCACTTAATTTCGTTTTCGTAGTTTTTTAGTCCGCACAAACTTAAAAACTACAACAACATATAAATACATTTTTCTCTACAAAGTATGGCTTAGTCATTGCCGAAGAGAGTATTGGAATGAAGAAATTGGGGCTTACTGAAGTTAGTATAATTTCTAAAGGAGTCTACAGAATCTATGGTATCCATAGATATAATGTTTAGGTATCTATGGTCTATAATACTCACTTATAATGTTCCTTGCAGCACTGGTCCATGGCATATGAGCATAGCGTAGTGAACATTGGGTGCACGCCGGGGGGCACTGCTGAAGGACAGTCAGTGCCCCCGTGAGACCGCGCGTGCGCTGTGCCCTGCTCGCAACACTGCTGTGTCATCTCTGCCATTTGATCGGCAAGGGATGCTGTAAAATAAAACAGACGTACTAGCAAAGATTTTTAGAAATTGATGACGCCCGCGACTCCGTCCGCGCGTTTTTTTCCAAAAATAAACGTAGCCTAAGTTACTTCTTATTACATCAGCTACATGCCAATAAAAGTCCCGTCAAAATCAGTTGAGCCATTTCAGAGATCGTCGTCGATAGTCGGAACAGACAGACTGATAGACTTACAGACAAGCAGACCGACAAAAATTGTAAAAAAAAATATTTTGTCGTATATACCGTATATATTATATTCATACACATTACAAACAGACACTGCAATTTTATTTTATGTATGTATAGATTCAATTTTTACATATATTTATATTACGACTATTTGTCGCCCCCGAGTCCGTCCGCGGATAATTAAAACATGATTTAGTATCTTATGTGTTATTCCAGACTGCATTATACATCCGTGCAAAATTCAGTTAGGTATATTGAACCGTTGCCGAATCATCGAGTAAATAATAAATTCTATGTATCCTTTGGGAACCGTAGCTTCCAGGATCAAAAGTAGACTATGTGTTCCTCCAGACTATCAATTAATTTCATCGAGATCCGTTCAGCCGTTTAGGCGACAAACTCTAACATACATCCATCCATATAAACTTTCGCATTATTATATTTGCTAAGTAGTATTTTAATAAATTAGTATTGGTTTTAAAATAAGCGTGATCAAACTATTTATGTCTATAAGAATGACGAATCAATGTCGCATAATTAGAGCATCTAATGAGGACAATTATTTATAGGGATTATATTTATAGAGTAGGTGAAAAATTATATTTGAAAACACAATCATCACTACATAGTATAAAACAAAGTCGCATTTTCTGTCCCTATGTCCCCTTGACTGCATAAATCTTTAAAACTACGCAGCGGCTTTTGATGCAGTTTTTTTAACCAATAGAGTGATTGAAGAGGAAGGTTTATATGTATAATAACATACAATAAATAGTGTAGAAATACTGTTCTTTTTGAGGTTTCTAATGTGATGTCGTAAATAATTACATTTTTTCCGTCTACGTTGCAACAAGCGCAGTCTGAACGTCACGAGATTTATACCTGTGCGAAGCCGGAGCAGACCGCTAGTAATATGTAAATGCGAAAGTTTAGATGGATGGATGTTTGTTAGAGTTTATCGCCTAAACTGCTGAATGAATACGATGAAATTTGGCATAGATGTAGAGGATAGTCTGGAAGAACACATAGGTTAGTTTAGATTTGGAAATAGTTACGGTTCCCTTGGTACGTATTAATTTTGTTTTTCCTGTTTACTCGATAATTCTGCATCGGTTCAATATATCTTATTGAAATTTGGCACAGATACATAACATAGTCTAAAGAAACACATAGGCCACTTACTAATTATTTTTATAATTCCGCGCGAACGAAGTCGCAGAAAAATGTTATTTGAGGAAGTTTATATGTATGTAGGGATTTATGAATGTTTGTTTTCAATAAACTCTAAAACTGCCTATCAGAACTGAGTAAAATTTGGCTCAGAGACAGACTACTGTCTAAACTGCACAGGACAAGTTTCGTTACATTTACATTTACATAACGCAATCAATTGAACATACATAGTTCAAATTATCTTTACGTGACTCTATTATTATAGCCGTCAGCAAAAATAAAGGGTCGGTCAAAAAAGTTTGAATATCTCGGAAGATAAAAACGCTAGCGAACTGAAATAAATTATGCTGATAGACAATTGTCTATATAAAATTCTTATTTTAAGGATATTTAATTAAATATCCTTAAAATAAAATAAAATACCTATTAAATTGACTATCAAACACAATCTATTTCAGTTAGATAACGTTTTTATTTTCCGAGTTATTCAAACTTAAGCGACCCTTTATTTTTGCTAACAAGTGTATATTGTGTCACCGTAAAATACTACACCTGGTTAGTTTATAATCTTACCAGAATGTCACCCTAGTCTAGTAAAGAATCATGCGCGTGACTTGAATTTTAACACACTATTTAGACTATATGCAAGGTTATACCTACTAATCTACGATTTTAGTGGCTAAAAAACTGTCGCAATACAATTTTTTATGTCGTCGCAATACAATTTTTTATGTAGGTGACGGGTCTAAAGTACAATTATTATTTCCAGTCAGTAAAACAAGTGCAACTGTCTCCGATACAAAAAAGGGTGACCCGTTACAATAATGATGCTCGGCAATCAATGGACCTAGACATAAGAGTTTTTTTAATGTATAATTTAATACATACCGTATTAAATAATACGATTTTAGAAATATGGACCTTACCAGCATATTAAAATTTCTCACTACAACATTATTACAACAGCTGGGAAAAATTGTATAATGAGATTCAAAGGAATTAACACTAGAAAGTCGGGAAATTACAAATTATTTTATACGTTCTTATTCATTACGGTTGCTATTGATTCCGACTCCGATTCTGAATCGGTATATTTCACATCAATATTTATTTGGAAGTAAAAACTTGCAACACTGGAAATGTCATTTTACCGACTGGAATTAATAATTTTACTTTATGTACCGTTCTCTGTAACAGTCTATTGTGTAAGTCGCTTAGAGACTAAAATCGCAGCGTAACCTTGAGTGATATT
Organism: Papilio bianor; assembly: GCA_011763625.2. Taxonomy (NCBI): domain Eukaryota; kingdom Metazoa; phylum Arthropoda; class Insecta; order Lepidoptera; family Papilionidae; genus Papilio; species Papilio bianor. Next base: position 4,324 of record JAAOEG020121074.1, on the reverse strand, counting down.
TCAAGATAGCAAACAAGCAAGCGGTCACCTGAAATCGCTATAGCGAAGTGACCGGTGTCCATAGACATACGTATTTGCAAACGCTTTGCCTACCTTTTAACACACAGTGGTAGAGCCCGCTTTAAGATCTTCGCACGAATGGACCGGCTCTCCCGGGGCAATATGTCACGTTATTTATTAAAAATAACAACACAAAAAAAACAGGAAGCATATAACTGCCTTTAATGTTGAAGAAAGCTGCACGAACTGCAGAGGTTAGATTTCTCTTTTTCTTTTTCTCGCTGACCAGAAGGATTCTTCAATCTTCTATCAATAGGCAAGTTTGATATATTGTGGATATATGCACCGCATACATACAAAAGTCCCTCCACCAATCCAGATAAATAAGGGCACAAAATAAGAACGTGTGCAAAAAAACGTATCTCGTCACGTCTCCCCTGTTGAGTGTGCGTTCCTGAGGCCTCATATTAGTCCTCTTCACTTTCTCACCCTTTTCTTATCCGAATAGCATGGGAAGGGTAAGTGGATTAGAAGGAGAAGAGGACTCATAGGTAGGCAACGCATCTGCATTTACAGATGTCTATGGGCAGCGGTCCTTTACTATTTCAGCGAATCCAGGTAGCCTTGGTTGTTTGCTACCATATAACATTAAAAACCCAAAATGTTCATTATTAATATTTACTTAACTGGAGGAAGTTATTTTTATACTACGACGTCGTGAATTCTCGATTAAAGATAGGGTACCAGGATCATAGCACACGTGGGACTTGTATTTTACATTGGTTAAACCCATAAAAAAACCGTGGTAATAAATTTGTCATCACCGGGCGTGAAAAATTCGTAAAATTTTTCAAGTTTTTTTTTATTATCATACTAGCTATCGCCAGCGACTTCGTCCGCGCTTTTTTTTTTCTAAAATAAAATATTTTTTCTAAAACAAACGTAGCCTAAGTTACTCCTTATTACATCAGCTACCTGCCAATAAAAGTACCGTCAAAATCGGTCTAGCCATTTCAGAGATAAGCCGGAACAGACAGAACTACAGATAGACAAAAATTGTAAAAAATGTTATTTTGGTGTACTGTATATGTATTCATATAGTACATGTAGTAAAAACGGTTATTTCAATATTACAAACAGACACTCCAATTTTATTATATAAAAAACAATATCTATACTAATATTATAAATAAGAAGGTCTTGTTTGTTTGTATTAAATAGGCTCAAAAACTACTGAACCGATTTGAAAAATTCTTTCACTTTTAGGAAGCTACACTGTCCCCAGATGCTATAAGCTGTATCTTTTATTTCCATTTTTTAATCAGTGAAGATAAAGTCGCCTGCAAAAGCTAGTGCAAGATAATGAGGAAATATTTTTATGTAACGAATAAACTGTAATACTGGCGCGATTTCAAAAATTCTTTTGCATTTACAAAGCTGCTACATTATCACTGAGAAACATAGGTTATGTTTAATTCAAGCTTTTTTTTATTTTTCGCGAACGAAGCGCGCAAAAGTTAGATTTTTTTTGGGATTTTATGACCTAGTATTTACAACCTTTAGGTCAATTCTTATTTTCAAAAGTTAGATAAGAAAAAGAAAAAATCAGCAGCACTTGGTTTACAAAAAAGATAATTTCAATTGTTTTTTTGAAATGTCTAACGTATCTTAACGGTTTTTGAATTTAATTGCTTTGTAAAAAAAAGTAAAGAAAACCGATTTTAAAATCAAATGCAAAACATGTTATTTAACAATTTAATAAACGTGTGATAAATAAAATTAAAACTTAAAATAACGTTTAATTAATTCAGAAATTTCAAATAGTAGTGTTCAAAAATCCAGCTTTAAAAAATCCGCGAATAAAATGAAACTTACCAGAAATTCCCTTGTGGAGAGACACAAAGACAAAACATAAAATGTACCACCGCATTATCACAATATTAAATAAACAGTACGAAATAATCACAAACTTATAAAACTATTTCTTCATATTGTCCTTTAAACCTTTTTTAAGTGATTTATTACAAAAATCCATTTATCCTTCAAATTTAAGAGCGCGTATTGACAGGAGCGGCGCATGCGCGTGCCCGACTCGATCTATTTTAGTCGCGATCTCAATGCAGCCGTCTCTTTCTTGTCAAAGATTAACCAACACACGTAATAATAAGTTAAGTATATTACTCGAATGAGGATTTAAAGGAGAGAGATGTGCCAGGAATGCACCAAGTATGTATTTAATTCCATATTTAGTAAGGGTAAGAATAAAGAAAATGGCCGGCAAAAACAGCATAAATTTCGATGGAAATTAAATTACATTAAGAGTATAAAATAAAAGCAACATTCATCAATACTCTTCATGCTAATTTTATACATATCATAAGGTGGCAGACGAGCAAGTGGAACCTGAATTCGCCGAAATAGCGAAGTGACCTCTGCCCATAAACATCCACAGTTGCACACCATACGCCTTTAATAGACTGAGGATTAGGCGCACTGGAAGAGAATTTTTCCCTTTTTTGCGACCCTTCCTCGATTAAAACTTTCCTTCCCATCCTTTCGTCCAAATTAGAAAATGGTTGATAGGTAAAGAGGACAAAATTAGGCCGGTACGCACACTCATCAGTCGGAACACGGAATCGCATCCATTTCATGCTTATCTTCAGCTATGTGGTCCTGGTATTGCGGTGGGCGAATCATTCAACTCGTGCAATAATTGATTTTGTTACTCCGCCACTCTTAAAATAAACTCTACTAAAAAATACAAGTAGGTTTCATAGCGTCATCTTCTTTTGCATACTTAGTTATCGAAGTCTTCTAGTGTTATTCTTTAATACTAAATGTGTCCTACAAAAACTACGACAGACTGACCCAGTATGGCTATTATAGTCCTACACATACCACCCACTGTACAGCGTTCAAATGTTTTATGATCGACCCACAAAACCATTTATTACTTACATATTTGCATGAGTTGTGTTTGATAATTTACGAGCTACATTTTATTCTATTCTGTCAAGATAGTTCGACAATCTTTTGCTTCAAAATATAAATAACATAAGCTTTTATGTCTTAACTAGCTATCGCCCGCAACTTCGTCCGCGCGTTCTTTTTCTAAAATAAACATAGCCTAAGTTACTGCTTACTACATTAGCTATGTGCCAAAAAAAGTCCCGTCAAAATCGGTCCAGACATTCCAGAGATTAGACGGAACAAACAGACAGACAGACAGACAAAAATTGTAATAAATGTTATTTTGGTGTATGTACCGTATATATATTCATACACACGTAGCAAAACACGGTTATTTCAATGTTACAAACAGACACTCCAATTTTATTATATGTATAGATAATAGTTTACATAGAAAAAAAACTTCATAAAACAACAACTGTAAATTCTATAGCATCGGTGGTTTATAGGTTATGCACTTTATAATCTGCAGGACACGGGTTCGAATCTCGCCACGTACTAATTTTTCATTTTGGAATTACATATGTACATTTATCCGACATTCTAACGGTGAAGGAAACGTGATGCTCATATGGTCGTGAAATTCAAAGATGTGAAGTCAACTCGCACTTCTTCATCATCCTTCTTAAGTCATCCTTAACTTAGGGTAGTATTATTATTTTTTAAAATAAACATCAAAAATACATCTTAGGGGATATAAAATTGAAAGAAAGAAAGAAGAAAGAAAAAACACATTTATTATTTTTATTTATTGAGGGTTTTTAGGTATAAAATATAATTGATCTCTCTATGTTACTAATCTAGAATTCTTCCTTCCATATATAGCGTTCGTTTGCAAAGCACGCAGGATGTTTGAGGACATAATGCGATTTACTAGCAATTTCTTATTAAGTTTATTAAAATAAATGTTATTTAAAAACCTATATGATACAAACACTAATATAAAAACAAACATACTTTCGCGAGAAAAACATTACCAAAACATAGCTCCAACCTTAACATCGTACGAGCAGAATTAAAATGTCAGTAGCCTATGTGTTCTTCCAGACAATAATACGTGTTTCGAATTTCATGGAGATACCTTCAGCTGTTCTAGAGATACTTTCAAACAAACATCCAAAAATCTACATCTCTACATATAATAAAATTGGAGTGTGTGTTTTTTACTACAATATATATACGGTACATACACCAAAATAATTTTTATACAATATTTGTCTGTCTGTCTGTTTTTTCCGGTTATCTCTGAAATGGCTGGACCGATTTTGGCGGGACTTTTGGCAGGTAGCTGATGTAATAAGGAGTAACTTAGGCTACGTTTATATTAGAAAAAATCTTTTATTTTAGAAAAAGA
>JAAOEG020120760.1:0-12084 GCA_011763625.2 Papilio bianor | reverse complement strand
TATGCTACAGTTCAATGCAAGTCATTGCGTGTCCTTGATTGTACAGTCGTGTGCAATATTGATTATTTTATTTCAATTGATTTAAATTAAAAAAAATATTCCTTCTATAATTATTTACAGGTTATAATTATTTAAACAAAATAAATAATTGTAACAAGTCAGGAAGATACACAAATTTTACTTTATAATAACTTTAGTTTTAATCGATCAGGTAGGTTCGTGATCAAGAGCTATATTCGATTCTAAATGAAATTTTAACCTCTGTATATACCACAATCCACCACCATCAGTACACTACACGTCCCCACTGAGAGGCTCAGAGCAAACTTAGGGGTTTGTTTTTTAATTAGCTGTCGCTCGCGACTCCGCCTGCGCGCTCTTTTTCTAAAATAAAAGATTTTTTCTAAAATAAAAGTAGCCTAAGTTACTCCTTACATCATTAGCCAAAAAAATCACGTCAATATCGGTCTAGCCATTTCAGAGATTAGCCGGAACTAACAGACAGACAAAAATTCTAAACAATTTTATTTTGGTTTATGTACCATATACATATTTTCATATACATGTAGTAAAAAACGGTTACATAGATATTACAAACAGACATTCCAATTTTATTATATGTATATAGATTAATTAAACAGTAGACGCCAGCAAAAATAACAGCTATTGCACAAATTGTTTTGTCCACCGCAATACCAAGACTACACAGAAGACGGGCAGGAAGTGGAAGCAATTCCGCCTTAAGTCTGATGAGTGTGCGTTCCGGAGGTTTAAATTTAGTCCACTTTTGCTGTCTACCCTTGTCTAATAAGGATGGGAAGTGGAAGTGGATTTGACGCAGGAGAGGACGCATATGAATTATTAGCTTCCTGTGCGTCTCCTCCGTCGATTAAAAGGAACGTAGCCTACCTATCTGCAATTGCGGATGTCTATGGGTAACGGTCGCTTCACTACTTCGGTAAATACTGGTGTCCTCTTGCTCGTTTGTCACCCTATAATAAAAATATTACAGCGATGATAAGATTTTTTTTATATTCTGCTGAGAGATCTCAGCAAATTTATCTATTCTTTCACGTAATTAAATTAATTTATAATTAAGTTATCTCAAGGTACTATCGTTGTATCAGAATAAGTCACGAACGTTATATTCTGTACGTCATACGTTACGTGACATCCGCATAACTACATACTCTGATTCAACATTATAAATATGTAAGTAAAATATAACAATACTCATAAACGCATTGGTCAGTAATAAAAAGATCAGTAAACAAACATAGCAAAGATATTGTTAAACATCACGTCTCTGCTCACTGTACGTCTCCACTGAGGATTCGGAGTCTACCCTAAGTTAGGGGTGACTAGGCCTTAGTCAACGATGGCCTGTGCGTGTTTGACACCACACATATCTTTGAATTTCTTCGATACGGTCACGTAGCATCAAGATGTTTTCCTTCACCATAAGAACGTTGGATAAGTGCAAATATGAAATTCGAAAATTGAAAAACACATTGGTACATAGCGGGATTCGAACACAGGACCAGGATTACAAGTTACAGGTTACAAGAGCTTAACCCCTGAATCACCGACGCAGACCACAGAATATTCATTTAGTTGAAAGTCTATAGTTCTGTAAAAATACTGTAAAATTGTAGCTTAAACTTACTACTTACTTAGGTAATATTATAAATGCGAATGTTTGTATGGATGGATGAATGTTTGTTTGATAAAAGATATCTCTAGTACGGCTGCATTTGTTATAGATATCACCGTGTACCTGGAAGAACACACACTATTTAATAGGTTCTTATTAATCACGTGCACACGGAGTCGCGAATATAAGCTAGTCTCCAAATAAATAAGGAGCATATTATCCTTTGTTTTTGCGTTTTTAATATTTCATCTCCTAATTGGTCAAATTATTTGCCAATTAGCTGATTTTCAGCCGTGCCAAGGTGCAGCAATGTTTTCGTTCGTTGTATCAATGTTGCCAAAACACGAAACGGCATTGTTGTTAAACAAAAGAGGTACAATCGTGAACACGAGTTTGTCAGTGTATTTTAAACGTGAATTAGTTTCACAGTTCACACACCGAATAATCCGTACAAACCCAATCCGGTAATTATAACGGAGTAACAGCCAGAGCCAAGGAGCCCTTGAGCTTAGTTACTCTTGAACGAGGTTTAGGCTAAGTGCCAGCGCTCGTCCACCTCAAGCCCGGTGGAGTTGTAAATGCCTCTTCAAGGCAGTCACAGAAACGCCGTATACAATTTTATTGCCATCTCACTTATTTCAAGGTGAATGAGCGAGATGACAATGTTCCTCTAGTTCAAGTGAATTGCATACAACTGAATTTATCTGATTATATCTGAGTAAACATTTTGCCCATTGTCCTGTCTTGTTTGTTTCCAGAATGTTTTTATCTGTTTACAACAGTATATACGCAGTCAACCGTAATCGCTAAAATACTTTCATCGTCTTGTAACATGTTCGAAGCGACAGAGTTTCTTATCTTGCCATTCATACTGTACAAAGCGTTATATACCTGGCACGAATTACAAAGAGGTCTATACTTTTCTCAGCCGCACTGTAAGCGAGGCACGGACAAGTTAAGGTTGATGGAAAATTTCAGATCTGGTTTCGCAGTCAATGTGTTAATTGCCGTTGACAAAATATTTTTAAGATCTTTAGTATACGTAATATTAACACTTTCACTTCCACTTACCCGGTAATTTCACTTTCATACGTAAAAATGGTAGTAATATAGAACGTGTTAAAAAGGCGTTTGTGAATCGTGAAGGAATTCGCTAGCTCATTAAAAACATTTGAATCATGTGACAATAAGAAAAAATGTTTTTTATACTAAGTATATAGTATATATAGCAATTATTTGAAATGTCATTTCAAAGAAAAATCTTATATTAATGTTATAAATGAAAATGTGTATCTGGATTTCTGGATAGATATTTTTGAAGGTATCTCCAGAACGTCTCAACGAATCTCCATGTTATCTATACATATAATTAAATTGAAGTATCTGTTTGTAATATTGAAACAACCGTTTTTTACTACATGTATATGATTATATATACAGTACGTACACAAAAATAGCATTTCTTATCATTGTCTGTCTGTCAGTCTGTTCCGGCTAATCTCTGAAATGGCTGGACCGATTTTGACGGGACTTTTAGTAGTAGCTAATGTAATAAGGAGTAACTTAGGCTACGTTTATTTTAGGAAAAATCATTTATTTTAGAAAAAGAACGCGCGACCGTAGTCGCGGGCGTCAGCTAGTTTGACATAAATATAGAACATTGTTTGGAAGAACGCACTTATTAAGCTTTTTTTTATTTCCGTGCGTATTTGCGGGCGAAGTTTAGCTGGAAATAAATGTCAAAACAATAATTGAGTTTTTAATAAAAAAAAATCATTTTGTAGACTGCAAATGCACCAGCAGCCAGTGCTGCCAGACGTGCAAGTGTGATGCCTCCTGCTCATGCAACTGCAAGAGGACCACCGGAGTCGACACCGGCTCTGCCACTACCAAGAAGTAGTTAAACGTCAATCATTGAACCAGATTCATCATTAAATGTCATTCATTAAACAAGATTCATCATTAAATGTCATTACACATTCATTATTTCCTCGCAGCTTGATATCATTTTAATTATAATCAGCTATATGATTATTTTGTTTGTTTTTTACTATATTTGATTTGGATTAAATATTTTTAAGGAATTCATTAATAATTTGATATTATCGTATTTTTATTATAAAGTACATGATAATCAAAAACGAAAATAGGTGATATAAAAGGTATTCAAGGCATTATGGTTGACCAATATATTTTATTCAAAGTACACATTTATTTCAAATGAATTTATTTTTTACTATCGTTTGTTGCGACTGACTGAGTTTGCATTTTATTGTTTCTAGAATTTCCTTCCATATTACGTATGTTTTGATATTTCCAGTACTGTTATGAATAATAAAACAGCAATTGCATTGTATTTATATCCTTTGTTAATTTACTGATTAAATAAATAATTGTATCCGATACGGTCTTTATTTTTAGCATTTAGTTCCCGTTATTGTTTAATTATTTCGTGCACTAATTTAACAACAATAATAAATGAAAAAAAATATGCGCAAGTTTAGACAGATGGATATTTGTATCGCCAGGACAGTTCAACGGATCCCAATAAAACTTGGCACAGATATAGTACAAAGTCTGAAAGAACACATGACTACAAGCATTTTTAATTCCGCACGGACAAAGTAGCGAGCTAATGCTAGCTTTTATAAGCCTTAAGTGTTACCATTTAAATATAGAACTTTAATAACAACATTTAAATTGATTTTATATTCCCATTCAATTACTTATTATTTACTAGCGGCCTGCCGGCTTCGCACGGGCATAAATCTGATAAATCTCGTAGGGTTCAGCCTGCGTTTGTTGCAATGTAAGCGGAAAAAATTTACTTATTTACGACATCACATTAGAAACCTCAAATATAACAGTATTTCTCCACTATTTAATGGATGTTATTTTACATACATATGAACCTTCCTCTTCAATCACTCCAACTATTAAAAAAAACCGCATCAAAATCCGTTGCGTACTTTTAAAGATTTAAGCATACAGAGGGATATAGGGACAGAGAAAGCGACTTTGTTTTGTACTATGTAGTGATTGTAAAACAGTGAAAAGCAACATCATCGATGTCACGAATTCTTTTATTATTACGCAATACCATGATTAACGCAGTAAATATGTAAAAAGGGCACCTGATTAATTGCAAGTAATGTAAACAAATTATAAAATTCTTAAAATATACCGGACAAAATATTAATTACGTATATGTATAACTCAACTGAAATTGATGAACTTTAGACCAGTTTACGGTTCGCATTATCAATCAGATCAATGAACCTGCTCACGGATCAGATTAATTTGTACATACATAGAGTTATGATTGTCGTTTCAAGCTGCGAAGTGTGAGTCACTAGAAAGCTCGCGATTCTTTCCCTCCCATAGTTATAGTACATCGCGTTTAGTCGTTCGCTGCCAATTTCGTTGCTAAAACGCAATTCAACGGTTCATATCTAAGTGAGCTGGACCTTTCAGACGATTTAGATCTGTCTTACACAGGTCTAATGTTTTGCCTTCACAGTAGTTTTTGTAGAGCATCCATAAGCTTCCTTGAATTATTCTTTAGCTTGAATTATTTTCTTATTTATCCAATCTTGTGGTATTTTTGTCTATCATTTTCTAAGTAGTTGTCTGATGGATTTCTATATTGAAACGGCTGAATTGCGAATTTGCTGTGTTTGGTAAAACTACTACTGTTTTCTACTATTGTAATATATTACATAGCCACAGATAATAAAATACAGGTTCAAATGGATGTTTGCTTGAAGATATCTCCAGAACGACGCAACGGATCTCGATGAAATTTTGCACATATATAGAACATAGTCTGTAAGAACACATAGTTTTTAATTCCGGGCGGACGGATTTGCGGGCATTGGCAAATGTACATATTATTATAGTATTACTATAACTACATAATTTAATACTAATAAAATAATTTGAAAGCTTCGAAAAGAAACAAATCAGATACAAATAAATTATTGAATTCTTTAACATTAAAGTTAAAGTAACTCAGATCAACTCATCATTTTATAACATTACAATGAAACAGTTATACTTCAATGAACAATTGACATTGGAATTAAAAACAAAAAGTACATTCAGTTAAATCAATCAGTTGGGACGGAACGTTTCTTCTTCTTTGAAGAATCAGTCTCTTACTAATATTGGATGATATATACTTACAGTTGGTTACGAATTTGTATCAGATTATCAACAATCACTGTGTTTGTGTTTATTTGTTTAAATGAAAATGCCCGCATAGTGTGAACCTTGAAAAGGTACCAAGGTTCTTACAGCGTGCGTCATAAAGACATAATTCTAGACTGTTGAAATTCCGCTCTCAGACAGTTTTAAAGATGATAAACAACAAACTTTAATAATATATTCTTTACTTTTATGTAATACTAGCTGCCGCCCGTGATTCCATCCGCGCGGAATTAAAATAAAACTTTGTACCTATGCTATGTGTTATTCCAGATTGTATAACTGTACAAAATTTCAGAAATATATGTTCAACCGTTGCAGAATTATCGAGTAAATATATGAATAACAAAAAACTAAATATTCCTCGGGAACCGTGACTATTTCCGGGATCAAAAGTAGCCAATGTATTCTTCCAGACTATCCTCTACATCTATGACAAATATCATCGAAATCCGTTCAACATTTTAGGCGACAAACACTAACAACCCATCCATCTAAACTTTCGCATTTATAATATTAAGATTAAGATAAATACTAGGTATTAAGGACTTTATGAAACACTCTATCTTGAATTAATAGAGGTAAAAAGAAATGAATGATTTGAAACTCGAAGTATTTTCCCCACACAGAAAGGGATAAACAGAGATGTTGATATTTAAAACTGATTAAACATTAAAAGACAAAAGTTTAAATCAACATAACATTTATATGAAGCAATAAAATAATACAATAGTAATAAGGAAGACGACAGTAAAGGAGACAGGGAAGCAGGTTTCAAGCACGGCGCTGACACGAGAGAACAGCGACGGCCGACGGCGAGTGCGTACCACGTCCATCGCTAACAACAACCACCTGTAAGAAATAAACATATTAAAAACACGATAAACATTATTTGATATAATTATAGCTATTATGTAGTGTATTAATATACGGTGGTAAACGAGCAAGCGGCAGCTTTCCATAGACATCCGCAATCGCAGGTGCGTTGTACCTTTAATCGACGGAGGATACACACAAAAAATATACCCCTTTTCTATGAGTGCCACATAAGATATTCTTCCTCTTTCTATCTTTTCTGTATCAGAAAAGTGTGGGAAAAGAGTACTAAAATTAGGCCTCCGGCGTGCACTACTGAGGCAAAACATAGAATTGCTTCCACTAGACTGGACTTCTGTGTTCTATGTGTCGTGGTATTGCAGTTAGGGAGGCAATTTGTGTAACAACATGTGCAGTGCCGAGACAAACATTCCTTGTTTAACTTTACTAAGTCAAAATATTTTATATAAAATGTTAATTTTGTTGAAAATAAATAATAATAAATAAATGTGATCAAAATGATACTTTCTAAAGAATTGGAACTATTTTTGCTGATAGTTTCTCAAATAATTATTAAATAATACGAAATACTTAGTTAATAAATGCTTTTTGGTTAGCTGAGTTTACTGATTGTGGAAATTGCGATTGTAAAAGCTCAATCTGCTTGCATCTCCACTATTGCAATGTTGTGCAAACCTTTAGAAGTGCAGTCGTTGCAGCCCTTGTCTTTGCAAGTGCAGTTGTCTTCGCAAGTTCCGTCGATACACGTGTCTGAGGACAAAAAAGTGGTTTAATTTCTTTATTTTTAAACAAGTACGTAGTTAAGAATAGGGTCTGTAGATAAATGCTTGTAAATAGTGACAATGAAGAAAAAAATTACGTTTTCTTGGATTTTCGTGATCATCAGCTCACTATACGTTATTACTGAGGGGCTCGGAGTCTATCCTAAGCTAGAGGTGACTAGGCCTTAGTCAACCATGCTGGTCAAGTACGGGTTGACTTCACACATATCTTTGAACTTCTTCTCCGATATGTGCTCGTAAGTTCACATGAAATTCGAAAGTCGATAAAAACTTTTGGTAAATGGCGGGAATTGAACCCACTACCTGCTTTTGGTACCGGCCTAGAGGTGAAGCTTCTCTTCACCTCTAGGCCACCGGATCTTTTGGATTTTACCAATTTAATAATTTCCACTACAATCAAACAACCAAACTCTTTTTCAAACAATGAAAATTATTTTCAAAATAAGCTTTTATTCCTATCTTATCTTTTATAGACGATAGACAACCAGAAAGATATAAGCTTTTAAATCATATTTACCTTTGCAGGGTTCGCAAGGAGAAGGCATCTTTACTGTCAATTGTTTGCAACAATATCAAACTATGCCACCACAAAATGCACGCCATCATTTATACCACAAGCGACATGCAAAAAGTTAAAAGAAAAATCTAGAACAAGGCTGTTAAAAAACGTCCCGTTTGTCCGTACAATGTTGCGGTCGATTAGAGAAAAAAATGTAATATAGGAAATTGATGATCCAAATTAATATAATTGGTACAAAAAAATGGAATTATTTTATTGTATCAGTTTTCTTTATGAAATTAATCTATACTAATACTAGCGGCATGCTCCGGCTTCGCACGGGTATTAATCTGATAAATCTCGTAGGGTTCAGCCTGCGTTTGTTGCAATGTAAGCGGAAAAAATGTACATAATTTTAAATACATCACTTTAGAAAATTAAAAAATAACAGTATTTCTCCACTATTTAATAGATATTATTTTACATACAAACCTTCCTCTTCAATCACTCTATCTATTAAAAAAAACCGCATCAAAATCCGTTGCGTAGTTTTAAAGATTTAGGCAGTCAAGGGGACATACAGACAGAGAAAGCGAGTTTGTTTTATACTATGTAGTGATTATAAAGAGGTAAGATTTTATTGTTTGTTTGCATTTAATAAGCTGCGAAACTACGGAACTGATTTAAAAAATTCTTTCAATGTATGAAAGCTACACATCGACGGGTATTACATTGTTATATTTAGGTTATGTTTTTTTTATTTAGATTTATTTTTAATTCTGCTTGGTTGAAACCACGAGCAAAAGCTACTAATAACATTGTTAACAAGGTAATTTATATATGTACTCATATTAAATTGCGAGTTGCTATAGTTTAAACGGTTTTGCCAGATCAAGTGAGGTTATTTTATTTTGTGACATTTTCTTAGTGTAGAGTCTCAGGGTTCTTGTTTTTTTTAAGTTGATTAACTTAAATAATTCTTACAATATTAAGTCAATTTTAATTATCTAACATAATTTTTAATTTGGGCTATGAAACATATAAATACTGGTGTCCTTGTCGGTGGAGCAACTTCCAGATTACCCTCTCTTGTGACATGTTTACCTCCTGACACGACGTCCACTTTCTCTTTTATCTCTAGCATATATGTTTTTATGATCTTCCTCTATTTTTATTCCGTACAATTTTTCCTTCTATCGACGTGGTTATCAGGTCGCTGTTGCACGTGATAAACACTTCGATAGCTGTACACTTCGATGCTCTGTTACCCGAAGACGAGAGAAATTGTACTTATAAAAACAAATGACAACACCAATATATATATAATAGAAAATAATAAAAACTAAAATAATGTAAAGAGGTTGACATCACGTACTGGCCACAAAGGCCGCAACAGTCGTCGTGTGTCAGATGTCCTAAAAATTTTCCTCTCCAATTTTCTATAATTCTGAACATCCTTCTTCATTTAGTTTGTCAATGTACTACACTTTTTATATCAGATACCAATTCGTTTCCGCACGATTTCATCGGATGATCTGTGCAGTCTGTCAACTTCCGTACTTTTTACTCGACAACCTTCTTTGTGTAACAAATTATATTTATATTGATAAACAATTTAACATCGTCATTCGGAAGAGGATCGTGCTGCAGCTATGGCAACCATTTGTGAAACGATACAAGGCAAGTTTTATAATTATTGTTTTAAAATAACTACTTGAAACGGTCCTAAGGGATACGGGAGTCATTTATTGTATAGTTTGCATAAGAATTATGCATTACTAGCAGTCGCTCGCAGCTCCGTAGGCAAGAAATAAAAAAAAAACTTAGTACCTACGTTTCTGACAGACTAAGTTATACATACATACATCTACGCCAAATTTCTAAGAGATCTGTTAAACCATTCTGGAGATATATTCAAACAGACATCCCTTACGAAATATTACACTTATATCGTTATTTTTGTATAATTCACACAATATCTTTATAAATGATAGCCTATGTGTTATTCTAATATATAAGGTATATTATTGTAAAGTATGATCGAAATAAATTCAGCAATTTTTGCATGAAAGAGTAACAAGCAACGTCCATATATACATACAAACTTTTGTGTTTTTAATATTTGTAGCATTAAAATGTGAATGTTTAATAATCAGTAAATTAAGAGTGGTAGTAAAAAGAACTGATTATAAAAGACAGCAATTTCCGTCAGGATATTATGTTTGTCCCATAATTATGTTCTGTAAAAATGGTTATGGGTACTTCTATTTAATAACGCCTATTGGAATTTATGTAGCAATTTCCCATTTAAATAAAACTTTTATTTTAAAACTGTATCTTTTTTTCTTCATTTCGAATTTAGTTACGGAATATTTTTTTCAATCTTTCATTATTTTTTTTTAATATAATCGTAGTAAATTTCATTTAAAACATTGATTTATATTTACAGAAACCGTAACACAACACAGATGTAAGCCAAATTGTGAATGCAAGAAACTATGTCCACCAGAATGTTCCTGCAAGATCGAAAGTTCTAGAGCAAGAATATTCCGTCTGTCATTAAACGTATTGGGAGTTTTCGTCGCCATATTTGCTACTTACATGATAATTAACTCGGACTCCAAATTATATTTAATCTTCTGGGTTGTATATTCTGTTTTAAGACGAATGATGTTAAAAACAAAAGAAACTCATGTGGTTTCAACAAAAAAGTTTATATAGTTATCTTTGAATTAATTTTAACACAACCACTGACAGGATTGGCTATAAGCCATGTTTTTTGTGCCGGTTTGATTTTCACCATTTGACGTGAGAATTTGGATTAATACAGATAAAATTAATTGTTAGTGGCGACAGAATGTCTATGGTGTCATAATTGTCTTTTGAGCTTAACACAACATATTCTAGATGTTTCTAGCAGAACTCGTACCTGATTTATAACGAAATTTTTAACATAGACTGGAATGGACTAAGATTGAATTTACAAACTGCAAGCTTCCATTGTACAAAAAGCAACTCCGTATACTTTTAGTTTTTATTAAATTAGGTTATTTGATGTTATCTTACACATTATATGATGTCATCAGAGTTGAGTATTATATAATTGTGCACGTTTAATTTTATAAATATTTATTACTAATTTAAAGTACGTAATTTATTATACTATACTATAACTTATTTTCTTATAATCTCTATTTAAATCTTTTTCGTATTGTCTTGACTGATATTTAATATATTTATTGTACTGAATTATAATTTACTGTTTAAATGATTTATTGGGTTTTTGTGACATTAGCAGTTGTAGAGCCCGCTTTAACATCTTCGAACAAATAGACTGGTTCGCCTACCGCGATACCACGATCACACAGAAGAGGCGTAAAGCAGAAGCAAATCCACGTTTCGTCTAATGAGTGTGTGTTCGAAAGCCTAATTTTAGTCCTTTTCCTTACTATCTCTTTTTGCAAGGAGAGGATGAAGAGGGGAAATGGATTTGACTGGGTTGGAGACACAGAGGAAGGGGGAATATTATCTCTTTGTGCGTCGCCTTCTCCGTAGATTGAGGGTAGGCAACGTATCTGCAATTACCGATGTCTATGGGCAACGGTCGCTTCGCTATTTTGACGAATTCCGATGGCCGCTTGCTATATCTATACATATAATAAAATAGGAGTGTCTGTTTGTAATATTGAAATAACCGATTTTTACTACATGTAAATGAATATATATAATTTTTTTTACAATTTTAGTCTGTCTGTAGGTCTGTTTGTTCCGGCTAATCTCTGAAATGGCTGCACCGATTTTGATAGGACTTTTATTGGCAGATAGCTGATGTAATGAGGAGTAACATAGGCTACGTTTATTTTAGAAAAAATCCTTTATTTTAGAAAAGAACGCAAGGCCGGAGTCGCGGGCGGCAGCTGAATAAAATAAATACATTTTTTGTTGGTTCAGACCTAGTTGCGTATAACTTATTAGAATACTAAGAATTTCTATAATTTTCTTATTTGCGGTTACGGTTGGTTTCTATATATGCGTGACAGTATGCAGCGAGACACGTCACGACCGAGTGCACTGCACTGCGGGTCCTAGGCTGTAGGGCTGTCATC
>JAAOEG020119640.1:0-12095 GCA_011763625.2 Papilio bianor | reverse complement strand
GATGTCTATGGGCAACGGTCACTTCGCTATTTCAGTGATTTTAGGTGGCCGCTTGCTCTTTTGCCACCTTGTATTATTTAAAAAAAAAACCGACAGACAGACAAAAATTGAAAAAAATGTTATTTTGGTGTATGTACCGTATATTTTTATATACCGTACCGTATATTATATTCGCATACATGTAGTAAAAAACGGTTATTTCAGTATTACAAACAGAAACACCAATTTTAATTTATGTATAGATGTTTTTAAAGGAGACAATTACTTTTGTTTGCGATTCGAGCCCACCGGGGAACAGTCTAGAAAATACATCGTTGTATTTCTTATAATTTCTTGATTACATTATTATAATTTTAACATTCTTATCTCTTGAATACTGATTTATTTGAATTTTTTAACACATTGAACGTAATTATTTTACTGGAAATGTCATGTTGCGGAAACCGTAGCCCCTACTACTATAGACTCGTCATCTGTAACTTTGGTTATTCATATTAATGACGTTTCACCCGTCAAATGTATCCAAAGGGTTAGGCGGTATACACAGATAATTGCACATAAATTTCATTCATTTTGAGATTATCAGCCAACATAATGTATTGAAATGAAGACTCTACTTTAAAATATCTTTATTATAGTTACACTTTACAAAAAGATAATGAATCCAATATTTTTTTTGTTAGATATACATTTATATTTGATTGGATTTTGCCAGCGACGCGAGGTAGCCTACGACCGCGAAAAATAAAAAAAAGTGTAGCTTGCCAACAGTGAAAGACTATCAAATCGGTTTAGTAGTTTCGAAGCCCATGCAAATAGACAATTAAATCTTTCGTCTTTTAACTCGACGCGGTGTGGACTCAAATTAAATTATAATTATCGGTAATTGTCATTGAAAGGCTCGAAGGCTCGAATAGGATATAACATAAAGATAAAACGAAGGAGTAGAAATTAATCTCTCTATTCTCAACGTTGTCACAACAATCGTATATTGGCTCACGGATGTCTTTATTCTAATAATAGGTATTAAAAAACATCATTTATTGAGTTTGGACATTTGTCCTCTTCGAGTTATTTTAATTAACCATTAGCGATTTTATGTCTGTTTTTTTCTATCATTTTTAATTTGGTTGCATATTTATAATATATATTGGATTAAATGCATTTGTATCTGCGCTTTAATATTTTTGTTTGATTCTTATAGTTGCATGTATCAATTTTTTCGATGTGTACATATATTCTTGTATAATAACTTCGATAAGGATGTAAATTCTTTGTTGTAGGATTTATTAAAATGCCTGAACAAAGGCGACGCTTCTTCGGTTTTATCCCACACCGACTCTGGAGGACGTTGTATTTTGCGTTTTACATTTTGTTGTTGAGAACAAGATTGATGTAAGTATAATTATATATATAAGTATAATATATTAAGCATTATTTTTATTTCCCGACTGCTATTTAGTGTAACGTGAACTACCATGGCTTTGAAACGGATTTGATATGCGGTGAAATAAATAAATAAACATAAGTATTTGAAAATTGTAATTTTGGGAATCATGTATTTTTTATTATCAATAAAATATGATTTCAGTTATTTCTTTAATTTGTCTTAAAGTATGTTGAATAAAATGTACAACTATTTTATTTTTTTCTATTGTTAATGAAGGTTTAAAGTATTAAATTATAGCAATGAAACTTGTGAAGGTGTAAACTTCTCGAAACGATCACTAAACTATTGCGGATCGCTTTAGAAGTTTGATGTTATCCTAAATGTAAGATAGAATTTCCTATTAGTTTTCCTCAAGCAGAGTTGAGCAAATATTAACGTATATGTTGTTAGTTTTGTAGCTTACATTAAGTATAGTTTGTCCAGGAATACCAAACTAAATCGAACCGTACCCATGTCCTTGAAATGTAGTGCTTGATATGCAGTTTTACATTTCAAACACCAACAATTTTGTATTGAAATTTTCTCTCTTCGAAATATGGAAATGTGTATAAAAACAATAGGGTGTTGTTAGGAAAATTCGGTTTTGCATTTAGATTCTGTGACTGAAATATGGACAAAATTCTCATCACCTTAAATTGATTTGTTTGTAAACCTTATTTACGTTACATACGATATGGAAACTTCAGAGGGAGCAAAGTAAAATTAAATCAAATCCTTTTACTACTTAAACAACAATGTGACCAATTTATGAAAATTTGAGGAAATAAATAATCATATTTCTATTGTTAGCATAATGCAATAACGAAGAATGGCATATCGTAGCAGGATGTCTATTGACACTGACAATAAAATGAGAAGTCAAGATTTCCTTTGTTATGGCCAACGTTTGTACGAGGCATTGGACTCGGTCAGTCAATAGGCGGACTTTTGTTGTTGCCATATACAGCCGTGAGCAAAAATAAAGGGTTGGTTAAGAAAGTTTGAATATCTCGCAAGATAAAGACGCTAGCTAACTGAAATAAATTGTGTACACACAATTTATGTATATTTTATTAATTATCCTTAAAATAAAATAAAATACTTTTATATTATATTATTTACATTTAAATTTACTTTTATTAATTTACGTATATTTCATTAAAAACTTAAACGAAAAAGGATATCTTACGTTAACTTGGATAAAACAGAATTTTTCTTTCAATTTTATTTAAATTTAGATTTTAGTACTTAGTGTTGTGTCTTACTGAGTACTTAAATCTAAATAAAAATAAATTTAATAAAAAATACTGTATTGTCCAAGTTTAAGTACGATATCCTGTTTCGTTTAAGGATATAATTATGATATAATATTATATATTTGTATATCATGCACAATTTATTTCAGTTAGCTAGCGCCTTTATCTTCCGAGATATTCAAACTTTCTTAACTTTCTTTCTTAACCGACCCTTTATTTTTGCTCACGGTTGTAAATATAGCCTTCCTTGTAAATATACTTTGAATATCTGTTTGACTGAACATATCATGACTCACATGTGGTTAAATAATCAATACAAATTGCAATTTGAAATATCGTCAAGCATGCACTTTATATTGTGTTATTTTTATAATGTAACAAGATGTCCGAATGCGTTTGAATGAAGTTGTATACTGTTGTAGGTTGCAAATGTACTTCCCGCGTCACGCCCCTCGCAGGGACACCAACAACAATATCAATAACCCTAATGTTCAAAACAACAATCTATAAGCCCGCTGTCTTTTACAAACCGCTTTTCGTTCTTCTATCAAATATATTAAACAAGCCCAAACATAGAAGAGATCTGCCTTAGGTAAGGTCTTGCTCATGTCTACAGCATGGTATTTTTTAGTTACGTTTTAACATTTTTTAAGTTGAAATAGTGTATCAGTTTTTGTTGTTTTGGACCAAATCCGGTGACCCCACCCTAATGATGACCACGATCTTCAGTCATGAGGGACCGATTCGAAAATGAGTGTCTTAGTTTACCGTGGCCAAATTAAAATGCGAATTTCAAATACATTAGTAAGAATTTGCAATTAAGTTATAGAAAAGCACTAGAGAATGTCCAACAATTTTATTGATTTGCACTAACAATTTAATGTTATATATGTATATATTGTTTTATTACATAGTGTTGTAGATTTTTGTTGATTTGAACGCTCTCTGTCGTAGTAGATTCTTAATGTTGTTGAATAAAAAAGAAATCCCTATAAATAATAATTTATAGCTCACTAAAATATTTTTATAAACGTTTGTTTAGTTAATTGTTTGGTTCACAATGAATTTACGTTGAAATGAATTGTTAGAAATTCAGATAACTTATCGTTTTGTTTGTGAGACTTTTTAATTAATTGAAACGATGTTATTCAATCTATTCGTAAACAGAATCAATGATTTTTATCACATTTCTTTTAATAAACACTCCTCAGTAAAAATCACGGTTGCAATGTAAAAGAGTATAAATAAAATTCCTTTTGACGAAAATGAACCTGTGATTACGATGTCGCATTAAAATTTATTCATAAATTGAATTTATTTTCGGCAAATAAACCAGAACGAGATCAGTTTCATTCATATTTTTTTATAGACTTTAATGGTAGAAATGTATTATAAAATTATAATTCTAACTTAATGGTGTTTATTTATTCTATTAGTTTAAGAGTGACATTTTTTCAGCAACAATTCAAGACCCAAATCTGTTGCGTATGAAGAGTGTGCGAGCTGAAGCTCTAATTTTAGTCCTCTTGCTCTTCACACCATGTTCTTATATGGAAAGGACAGGAAGGAGAAGTGCATTCGACGGAGCGAGGGTCGCAAAGAAATGGGAATCTTATTCTTTCTGTGCGTCTCTTCCTCCGTCGATTAAAGGTAGACAAAGCATCTGCAATTGCGGATGTCACAGTGGTAGCTTCGCTATTGCGCATTCAAGTGATCCCTTGCTCGTTTTCCATATCATCTGTACATATAATATAATTGTAGTGTTTGTAACATTAAAATAACCGTTTTTTACTTTATGTACATGAATATATATACGGTACTTGGTGTACCTTTATTGACATTTTTTATTTTTTTAATTAACATTTATTAAATTTTTGTCTGTCTGTTTATTCCGGCTAATATCTGAAATGGTTGGACCGATTTTGACGGGACTTTTATTGGCAGATAGCGGATGTAATAGAACGTAACTTAGGCTACGTTTATTTTTGAAAAAGAATGTGCGGACGGTGTCGCGGGCGACAGCAAGTCTATACATATAATAAAATTAGAGTGTCTGTTTGTAATATTGAAGTAACCAGTTTTTAATACATGTGTATGAATATATATATATATATATATATATATATATATATATATATACGGTACATACACCAAAATAACAGTATGTCTGTCTACCTGTCTGTCTGTCTGTTTGTTCTGGCTAATCTCTGAAAAGGCGGAACCCATTTGGATGGGACTTTTATTGGCAGTTAGCTAATGTAATAAGGAGTAATTTAGGCTACGTTTATTTTAGAAAAAAATCTTTTATTTTAGAAGAAGAACGCGCGGACGGTGTAGCGGGCGACAGCTAGTTGTTAATGAAATTGTAGTGTCTGTCCGATAATTAAAAAAATCCTATTTTTTTAATTATCGGGAAGATTCATTCGAATTATGATAAATATTAAAATGATAAACTTACGCCATCTGTAAAATAATAATAGATTTACACAAGTTGTGAATTATCAACCTTACTAATATTATAAACTAGTTCTATATTTAAAATAAAATAATTTTCTTGAATAAAAGTAGCATAAGATACACCTTTTTACATCAGCTACCTACCAGTAAAAGTCCCGTCAAAATCAGTCCAGCCATTTCACTGACTAGCCGGAACAAACAGATGACAGACAGACAAAAATTGTAAAAAAAAAATGTTTTGGTGTATGTAGTGTATATATATTCATATAGGTACATGTAGTAAAAAACGGTTATTTCAATATTACAAACAGACACTCCAATTTTATTATATGTATAGATATCACAAAATATAAAAATTTTAGATGGATGTATGGATAAATGAAAGTTAAACGTATTTCCAGAACTGTTCAACGGATATCAATGAAATTTGGAACAGATATAAAGCATAATATGGAAGAACACATACAATATAATATATTTTTTTTATTCCGCACAGACGGAGTCGAGAAAGCTAGTTACAATATACATTATTCTTCCTAACGAAGTCAATTTATTGTAAGATGGTTTTCGGTTGAGTAACATTGACATTTTTTTTTCTTTTGACCGATTTATTTCCTTATTCATTTTATTTACGACAAATCTATATAAGACACCTTCTAACTAACTTTAATGCAAGAGAGCTGAATTCAGTTAGTTATGGTTCGCTTTTCTATATTACGTTCATTTCTATTCATATTTCCAGAAATATTTTCATCTTTGAGTGACGCTGGCAGTTCATTCAATATCAATGCAGTAAAAATCTGTAAATGCTTCCACGTTTTACGTTTATTTTAGAAAAAGAATGCGCGTACTGAGTCGCGGGGGACAGCTAGTAATATATAAAACGCACAATTAAATTAATCAATAAATTAAAGAACACACGTATACCTAGAGATAATCTGATATGATAGCGTTATCTGTTTTGTAAAATACATTTCTGGTAAATTTTAGTGATGATTTAATGAAAAACCGCTTGATAAGTAACTTAAGTAGTGCGTATATAAGGAGGTCAAGCAGTCATTTTATTGTGACGAGAAAGCAGTGAGTATGCTTTATATATCATGTTGATACAACCTATGAATATTAAATTATTTAATTATTAGATATGCCTTTATATACATAAAGTGCTTCACTACTCAATATCTCATTATCTCATCAACAGTTTAGGTACATTTTTAACAGTTTGCACAAATTGGCCGGCTCGCCCGGTGCAATGCCACGATTACACAGAAGACAGGCGTGAAGTGGAGGTATTTCCGCGTTTCGACTGTAGGCCGGGGTAAACGAAGCAGAGCTTCTTAAGATCCCTCTGCCACCTTTTCTTCCAATCTTACATTGGGACAGCTATAATCTGTCGAGGCCCCCTTGGACTCGTCAGACCACTGCCTGATCCTAACAGTGCTTATCTCGTGTCGATTCCTGTTCAAACTAAATTACGTTTACTGTGCATCCTACCCATGAAAGCAAGTTTGCTTCGAGCTGGATGATCCCGACGCCGTTGCTGATTTTATGACTGATGTGGTGCGGTCAGGGGATGGATTTATACCGTCTTCTGTTGTGCATCGAGTGCAAGTTTCGGCTCTGGTTCGTTAAATTCTGTAAATTGTCTGCGCGATGCAAACAGGATTATTACTGAGCCTGAGCTAAGGCGTCAGAGGCCAGGGATATAAATACCAGCCTGCTCAAAAAGTAGTATACTCTACCTCCAGGTCCCTGAAAAAAAAATTGCCAAGGCCAAGTCGGAACACGTAACGAGTATTGGTGAGAGACTGGTGTGTCTACCTTCGGGAACTCTTGCTTTCTGGTCTCTTGCCAAGGCTGCCCAGGGGAACTTATGCAAGCCATCGTTATCATCAGGTGTTTGACTCGGTGGCCCTCATCGCAAAAGAGAAAGCCGATCTTCTGGGCTCTCTTTTTGCGTCCAAGTCTACTTTGGATGACAAAGGTGATTCGCCGCCTAGAATCCTATGCGGTGTGACCTCTGGGTCCGAAATCCAGTTTGTCCAGTGATCACTGCATAAAGCTCTGCAATATCTGGACGTCCATAAGTCGAGTAGACCGGATAGAACTTCTGCCATCGTGCTTAGTTTAGTTTAGTGCTGTGCTCCTGCGTTATCACCGGTTTTAACGCACCTGTTCGAGCTCTCCTACTCCTTAGGCATTGTCCCGAAGTCATGGAAGACTGCGATAATTCATCTGATCCAAAGAAAGGGCGATAGTTCGGTTCCGTCAAACTAAAGGCTGATAGCCATTACCACCTTGTTCTCAAAAGTCTCGAAAGCCACGGAAACGACCATCAGTCGCCAACTCATAAGGTACCTTGAGGAGCACTAGCCGATTAGCGATCGTTAGTATGGTTTCAGTCAGCGTTCAGCTGGCACCCTTCTTGCGTACCTCACGCAACGATGGTTGGAGGTAATCGAAGGCAAGAGGGAGGCCCTGTCGGTTATTTTGGACGTGGCCAAGACCTTTAATAGAGTATAGCACAAATCACTTATCTCGAAGTTGCCTTCCTAAGGGCTGCTTGAGAAACTATGCGCTTTAATTGCCAGATTTTTGGAGGGTCTGAGCATCAAAGTCGTTGTCGACGGCGCATGCTCTGATCCGAAAATTCTTTTATTTTAGAAAAAGAACGGTGTTTACGGGATACGTGGTTTCTTGTTATTTAATCGATAATTTCGCAACGGTTCAACATACCTTACTGAAATTTTGCACAGATATAGAATATAGTCTCGATTAACACATATACTACGTTTTACTTTAACTTGCGGACGGAATCGCGGGCAACAGCTAGTAATAACATATATGTTTACATACAGCGTCAGCACTCGACTTGTAATCTGCAGATCCTTCCAACTATTTCGCATTTCTAATATAATATAAAGCCAAAGATAGTGTTTGTTGTAAATACATGAGGTTCTGTGTAGGTACAGATTTTCTATATCATCTAGTTTCCATGGTAACCTTCAATATTGTATTCAACATTTTAGTTCATAATCCATGAGTATGAGTTTAGGAACTAGTGCAGTATGTTGGTTTAATAAAGCGGTTCAGTTGACGAAAATTAAACTTCATAATACTGCGTTTGGTGCATTATGTAAAATAATATTATATGAAATTTACATTACAATCCTAATTTGGGTCTAAAACTAAATAGTATTATCCTTGATATATATTTTGGGAGTCAGAAAAATAGGGCATATTAAAAAATATATATAAGGCACCATACTGTCAATCGTGTCATAAGACTGAACGATCGACGCGAATTTTTTCTCTTAAACTTTAGATGGGTGGGTATATGTATGCTTATTATAAATAAGTTGACTCTACCACTTTTAAGGAAAACAAAAGCGCTTAAAATCTCTACTTATAGTAAGATTTTCTGGCACACATAATATAGTTTACGGTGAGGAAAATAAAAAATAAACGCTTATGAAACCGCGGCAACAAAAAAACTTTTATATGAATATTTGAGTTATCCGTATATTTAATAGATTAACAGTGGTAGATGCCAGTAATAAAATCCATTGCACGAATTGGCCGGCTCGCCCGGTGTAATACCACCACCACACAGAAGACAGGCGTGAAGTAGAAGTAATTCCGCGTTTCGTAGGTGCCGGAGGCCTTATTGTAATCCTCTTTCCCTACCCACACATTCTTATTAGGAAAGGATGGGAAGGGAAAGTGGAATTGACGGAGGAGGGGACGCAGAGGAATAAGGGATGTACTCTTTTTGTCTGTCTTCTCCGTCAATTAAAGGTAGGCAACGCACCCGCAATAGCGGATGTCTATGGGTAGTGGACGCTTCGCTATTTTAGCGAATTCAGGTGGCCGCTTGTTCGTTTGCCACCTTATAATATAAAAAAAATATCGTTAATAATAATAATAAAAATATGGATTTAATTTTGTTGCAGTTTCAACATGACACATGGGCCAACTTTTTCGCGCGCTTTCGGGAGTCTCACGTCGAGTCCTCGAAAGCGCTTCACCACCTGCTTCGTTACGATCAGCGTAATCTTCTTCGTCATTTTTATCAGCAGCGGAGATCGTAAGTATACCTTTTGTTAACCCTGAGTTCCGAAATTTCTATCTTAATAATGTTATAAATGCAAAAGTCAATATAGATGTTAGTTACCGTGTAACTACGAAAGTAGTACTAAAAGAAAGTTACGAATTTGTATACTTGTGTACGATATTACCGGCACTCTAAGGAATCCTATAAACTCGTGTTTTTAGTTACGATGTTACTAAAGAAGGTAACATCACTAATATGTCTTTATTTAAACTATGTATTTGTAAGTATATAATGGTAATACACGTATTTAATAATCGCGTTTCGTATGCTTATAAATAATTAAACCAACTTGAAAAATCGTTAATTATTAACTAAGTTACCCAGTTGTAGGCACAACGTTTCTGTAAACACGCGATCTAACGTCTCGATCCGCATGAGGTATATTATTTTATAATATATAAAATGTTATTCGGAATATTTTGGTTTTAAATCGATATAGTTACTTACATATGAGATGGAAACGAAGCTAGCGATTAAATAGGTTAACTTCGTATAGGTTTCAAGACAACTACAAAATACATAAATTGTCCCAATCCGTTAATTATAACGAAATAACGGACCGAGCCGAGGCTGACGGAGCTCTCGAGCTTAGTTACTCTTAAACGTGGTTTAGGCTAAGCGCCATCTGCGCTCGGCCACCTCAAGACCGGTGAAGCTGTAAATGCCTCTTGAAGGCAAACAGTGACAACTCAGTCACAAAAAAGAACAATTTAATTAAAATTCAATCCTTATTATTATATTTTACGTCTATGAGTTACTTTTACCAATTTCGTAGAAGATAAATGTAATTCATTAACGCAGTATTTTATTGTTCACGTGCACTACGAGTAAACCTGTTCCTTCTTGTAAATAAAAATGAATAAACGGCCAGTAATTCCTGGCTGGTATACACCGTTGCAGTATATAATGTAGTCGCATATTAGATGGAGTCCTTGTGCACCGTCAAGCATAACCAGTGTTTGAACCGTGATGTGTCTGGAAACGTGCTGCAAGTTTTATAAACTCTTTGAATAAAATATGGAATGCTTGAATGCCATGGTTCGAAGAATACTTCCACTTGATTTCACTCTGGGATTAAATTTTATTTTCTCTGGTCGAATGTTAATGTTTGAAATAAGTACTGTCGCTTGAGTTGGTACTTTAGTAAACGAGTACTTTAGTTTCCGATGTGCCTAATTCCATTTTTTATATTATACTGGATTATACAGGTCCAATAATAAGCAAGGTTATGAATACATTTAATTATGTTTTTAACCGTAAATCTTTATTGCCGAGGAACCGGCATAAATATACCCCTATTTTCATTTATACATCCAAGAATTACTTAATACTAACTGTAGCCCGTATATCCGACCGCGCGTAATTAAAATAAAACTTAGTAACATATATGTTATTCCAGACTTTGTTTTATATCTGTGCCAAATCTCAATAAGATATGTTGAATCGATGGAGAATTATTAAGTAAACATGAGAAAATAAATTAATTTATCCCACGGGAACCTTAACCATTTCCCGGATAAAAAATAGTCTATGTGTTCTTCCAGACTACCCTCTACGTCTATGCCAAATTTCATCTAGATCCGTTCAGTAGTTTAGGCGACAAACTAACATCCATCCATCCATCTGATTTTTTTATAACTTTTATATTATCTATACATATAAAAATTAATGGCTGTTCGTTAGTCTCGCCAAAACTCGACACCGGGTGGTCCGATTTGGCTAATTTTGAATTAATTGTGGAAGTCCAGAAACGGTTTAAAAAGTGAATAAATATAAAAATGCTCGGAATTAAATAAAAACCACAATTTTGTTATTGCTTCCCGTTGTTCAGAAATCAAATTAAAAAATGTCAAAACAAAATAAAAAGCATAGTTAATCAAAAAGCTTTAAATTGATTAACAGTTTATATCACAATTATGTGTATCTGTCAATACCAAATTGAAACCTTATAAATAGCCAATATTTCAGGAAAACTCTGCATTTTAAGTAAGCAACATCATGTGTAATTAATCGAAAATAATAATAAAACTTCATTCATACCGAGCATTTTTTTTTATTAATTACGGATTCCTTTTGTTTGTTTTAAGTTTATTTTATACAGAAGTTTAGGGTCTTTTAAGCAGTACGAAGTCTGCCGGGTCAGCTAGTTAGTATAATAATATAATATTACACTAAAAGGAAAATGTAACCAGAGAGAAATAATAAAAAAAAAAATAATGCCTCAAAGAGCAATTGCTAAATATGAAATATTAGAAGTCCTTAAAATTATTTAATTTGTATTAGTATATTTAGTAAATACTAATTAATATTTGTTCGTTATTCGTTCCTTGACCAGTTTGATAACAGAGGTATGATAATTTGTTAATTACCTTTGTCTATTCAACTAATGACTTCAAGTTGGGCTCTTTAGTAAAGCAATTTGAACTCGTTAAAAGCCTGTTATTAGACACGCAATGAGTGTGCTCATCACACCATTCTAAGTATTATATTCCTTTATAGTTATTGAATGGTTTTTAAAAACATGTAACTTCATAAACTTATCATCAATTTACTATTCCCAAATGAAGTAGGTACTCAATTAGTGTGTATGTAATTTTTATATGTGTTGCCACGTAACTCGCCCGTGGTGATCCGATTTTGATAAAACTTTTTGTAATCGAAAGGTAGTGCTTACAGGTGGGTCCCAATTTTTTTTTTAAATCTTAAAATTAAAAACTAACTAGTTGCTTGTTTAAATGATAAAATGCTTGTCGAAAACAAAGGACAATTTTGCTTTCTTGCGTTACTTAGTCTAAACTATAGAACCTATTAGGTGCACAACTAAGTTCTCGCTGTTTGT